>JAHZNA010002519.1:0-19461 GCA_027743935.1 Sinodicranocentrus sp. ZH6
GGAAAGAGAGAGAGAGAGAGAGAGAGAGAGAGAGAGAGAGAGAGAGAGAGAGAAAGAGAGAGAGAGAGAGAGCTCGTCTCTTTTTTATATTTTTTCGCGACCGATCGACGCCACCATTTACATTCCATTCAATTTTGGGCATGTGGGTGCATTATTGTTTCTTTCAAATATTGCAAAAATGGTTGAACTCTGTCTGTATGAGTGCTATTTCAAATATACTCTATTTAATGGTGCACCCAAATGTTTGCCAAAAATGCTAAGAATCGTTATTTTTTCTCGTTACTCCAATAACTACCCTGATGTCACCTAAACCTCCTCTTTACGCAAGCCACACCGAATGACAAAAGTAAAACTGCAAAGTACCTAAAACTATAAACAGAGAACTCGAATCGCTAATAAATTTTAACGATGTTTTTTCTACACACTTGCCGTCCTGACATGCGTCTTTATCATCTCTTATGGTCGTTTTGAACAGAAGCCTGGAACGATGAAGTCGCACTTGTTAGGGGGAATGCGATTCCGAGAAAATGGCAATTCTAGCTGTCACTCAGGGAATTTTACTGCTCGCCAATAAATCCTTGTGATGCGTCACATCAGCGACAGGCGTTGCAGTCTAAATATGACTGTGTTCTAATTACCATATATAAATGGTTTTTTCTACCGTAATATGAGCATGGATTTCCTGCTAACCTTTGAATTTATTTGGGGCACCTGTGCCCTTGAACATTTTTGTTACTAATAATATGCACACCACTGTGTAACCAATGTATATGACTTTTCTAAGCACTAAGCAATTCAAATGATTAACTGCATGCCAGCAGGACGGGCACGTGCGTTTATTTCACATAAACAAAAAACTATACAAAAAATCCGAATCAACTGAGCACGAGTAAAGATTCCACATTGTGAAGGAAACGTAAGACCATTGTAGCTAAACGAGAAACAAGGGGAACGAGCCAGGGAAAAATTTCTAAAAATAGAGGGAACATCACGATGAGTAATTTTTAATTAAAACAAAAATAAATAACTTATTTCGCTTTGGCTATGGATCAGACAGAACAAAGGTATTAGAGAGCCCACCCAATTTGTTCATACATGCCACGTATTTATGCATACAAATGCGGAAAAAAACTCATGTTCCTAAGTTCCTATCATCTGTGTACATCCCTGTTTCCAGTAAAATGCTGTTATCAGCAGACATAATTCGTATTCAGTGTCAATTTTTTTGCTGAGTAGAGCTGCATCCGGTCACCATGTACCATACCAGCTTACACTTCATATATGGTAACCACATTTTCCCTTCACACTCAATAAATTCATCATATATCGGTAGTATTTCCACATAATCATCCTTGTTTGCTATTCCAACATATGACGAGCTTCCGCTTTTTTGTCCTTTCGGACTATATAACAGAAAAAATATTATATGAATGAATGGAATAAAATATGAGCGTCTGCCATTGATAAATAAATAGGACAAACTCGAGCAAAAACAATAGACTGCATATAACTACGATTGTATGGTGGCGTGATGATGATGTAATTCAGCTCTTTTTGTGCCATTGTACATTCATACGGTGTTAGCATTGACATTGAATCGCCACACTGCCACTTACCTAGGGAAACGATTCGACAAGCGAAAATCTTTTTGCTTACGGCTGCACCTTTATAATCAATCAAAAAGGAAAAAAATCATCCTATCATCCCCAACCTGATCACTTTATCATCAAATGAAAACATAAATATATTTTATCGTTTTTGCCGTTTAAACACTTTGGTCAAGTCAAGAAGGACATATTTTCGCAACTTTATACCGGCTTCTCATTACCCATTAAAAAGTATTTTACATTCCTTATATATATAATACAGCTAGATTATGTGTACAACGTACAACTGTAAAAAAATACACACATGCGATGTTGATGATGAACCTTAGATAAGATACCAGTGGGATGATGATGAGGATCATGTTTTTTTTCGAAATAAAACAATGTCATTCATTCACTGACTCATCTTCTCACAACTGCACTTTGCCAATAGTATTTTCGTCCTCGAGATTTTACAACCCAGAGAGGAAAAACAAGCCCATTGCAAATCCATCCATTCTATATCCCATCAAGCAAACTTGTCAAGTCAGCAGTATTGTAGAGCAACTTGTTGTTGGGAAATGGCAGCAGGGAATCCTAACATGATTGAACACATGTTTTCCACGATAACCAATTTTTTATATTGCTGACAGGGAAAAACATCAGGCAAGAGGATTATTGGGTTTGTGCGTACGCATAAATTTTGAATTGTAATTTAGCATAGTCAGTCATTTTCTATCCATTTGTAAATAGAAGCTTTTTATAAATTAATAAGAAAAAAAAATGTTGGGGAATTCACTAACAAGTGCATACCTATTTATACCGCAATTTATTTACTGTCTTGTTTTTTCTCCAATCCAGCTAATCAGTGTATACACCTGGTAATTACCTGAATAATGGAGCGTTTAACAAAAAATAACCTTGAAATGCAACGCTTCACATGCTTTTGTCGTCGTAACATAGCGTCGTTCGTTGACTCAATCAACTAGAAAAAAATATTTAGCTAGAAACGACGCGTTGTGAAAAATCGTATAAGAGCATCATGCACTTTTTATTACAACTCACTGTACAATTTTAATACGGTACAAACAAGACATGACGCCTATTGTTTTGTAGCTATATCATCAGCTGAATTCTTACAGAGATAATGAAATGAATGGGGTTGCATTCTTCACATCGCCTTAATTTTACTCACTCGCCATCATCATCTCTTATGTATGCATATAAGTATATTATGCAAATATTATTGTGTTTTAGAAAAACTTTATCTTCCTTTTCATGCATGTCCGTTTTTTTACACAAACAAAGCTGAAGGTAAAAGACAGAAAGAAGATGATTTGCTTGGGATGTAGTTGTGCACATGATTTTACCGATCGTGTTATGTTATATGATATTCGACTAATTTCCCTTCCACTCTCTCTGTTGTCTGTGTATCTCCTCTGCAGAAAAATTCATGAGGGGAAATGATGAGCTGATGGTTTACGAAAATAAGGAAAGCAAACAGATTTTTTTTGTTTGTATGGAAGGTGTGTTATTGTACTTTGTGCATACATCAATAAGCAGCATGTGTTTTGAGACTTGAGAGTTTATGATTTGCTCTCACATGTTGTAAATCGTGTGTATCAATGTGTGGGGGGATTCAGTAGGATGTAAACAAGTTAAACGCTGGAAGCGTCCATTAGTATTGAAGTGGTTGGAGGGATGTATGTAATTAGAGTGTGGTAGAGAAGGAGGTGGAATTGTAGGGGTACAAATATATTGGGCTGCAATACAGCAACTCTCCAAGATGAATACCAAGCAAGTGTGTAGGATGATGAATGCTTGTCAATGTAAATGTATTTATCATGTCGTCTACTTGTACAAACAAACGCGGCCGCCGTCAGATAAAACTTTTCCGTTTCCATGCGAGATCCCAGTAAACATGATTATTTGCATGCGAAATGGGAGAATAAGCGTGCATGCAAGTAATTGAAGCAGAAAAGTAGCATCATCCATCGAGCCACACATATTATACAAACGAGGTGGATGCAAAAATGCTGTGAAATTTATTAAAATGGATTATGCATGAGGATGACTGATGTTGATGATGATTGGATTTGGATGAAAATGAAAACTCTTTGTATGCTCCTGTCTCCGAGCGAGAAAAAATGTGCTTAATGTTATTTCCGAGTGAGAAAACGTGCCCGTATGGATTCTCCACGAATATTATGTGGTTTGGGGTGATATGCTTATGGAGTTTAGTGGCACTTCATCTCGAGTAAAATCCAATTTTTTCCGGTGTTCGTTCTGGAGTAAATCCTTCCATATCCTCATAACTCTCTTCCACTTTTATACCAAGTAAGCATCCGCTTTTCTGCAAATAATAATAATAAAAAGCTGCTCACAACAGTTTATACCCCCATAATGAATATGAATTTCTTATATTGAGCAGTGTTAGACAGAAAGAGAGAAGTAAAACCCCACTTCTCCACCGTTCGTTCATCTGTTGTTTGGCAAGCCAATGTGACTTGAGTGAATCACAGAGGTTCATTGAGAGTTTTTCCTAGAGTAGTAAAAAATACGCATAGTATGGAGTATCGTGAGAGTGTAGTATACTCTAAATCTAATATATAGAAGAGAAGAATAATCATTTCGATGTGGGATATATAACGCAAAAAAACTGCATACTATATCTATATAACTCGTACACAGCTGTACACTGGATATGTGTTTAATATATATAACGTTTACTTTTTATTGTAATGCTAAAGCCATTAGCCAGGTCACTCACTGCATGTTTTTCCTTCGTCCTCTTATTCTCCTTCAACTGCCTTTCGTGTTGGTTGAGGTTGAGTTGTCGTGGAGAACACAAACAAGCTTGCCTCCTTGCATGCAAAATAAGGCAAAGCTTGGCAAGTCAGCGGGAGAATAAAAAGTACAACTCTCAGTCAGTCAGATGCTCTGGCCTGTGCAATAATTGCAATAAATAATCATGAATCATAATACATAAGTAGAAACTGCGCTTTTCCCTTCTCTCCATGTGTGAGGATGATATCCTCTTCCAAAGCAAATATTTGGAAGGAGCAAGAGAGTGTAGGCTTTTGTGCTGTTCCCTCTTACAACAAAGTTATTTTTTATCGGCTTTCCTCTCCTTTTCATTGCATCATTTACATTTACCATCATCATCATCATCATCTTCTGCTTTCTTTTATGGGAACCGGTGCCAGCTACATATGCCCTCTTTGATGTAATGCACAACAGCGTAGACATTTGAAAAGAATTCCATACTGGCCATATGCAAAGGATATCCGCAAAATACCAGAAGAATCCAACATTCTCAGTTCCACTTTGCACATGTATGGAATACCAACATTGGAAGCTGGTATAAATAGGGAAACCGCACACACTCACATATTGTATCAGCCTGCTGTTACCTATATAGAAAAGCGAATTCCAGTTCCTTATGGTGTGACACAGCTCGACAACCTGGTTGACTTTACATTTGTCGTTTGTTGAAACAGCAGACAGTTTCACTGGCTAGGGCTAGTCTGGCTGAGAGTATGGGAAACAAGTACATACAATGTTGGTCGAGAAAGAAACAGCGAATTGGATAGTGACCAGCTGGTGCTCATCTGCTCGTGATGATGACAAGACGAGGGATTTTCACACTTGGATTCACTCAATATTCCCATTGGAACTGAATTCTCGCTTTTCCTTTTCAATGCGTTTTCAATTTCAAATTTGCATAGAACTTGAGAACGAATCATTAGATTAAGTGTTGGTCTCCGGAAGGCTGAGTAGAGGTTTGCTGCAAAGTAGCGTATGCATATGATTGTGAGTTACAAATTTTATATTAGTTTCACATATTGCGAGATAGCCCTTCAGCGAATTATTAGAAATTGAAAGTGTGAAATTATATTTGGCACAATATCCGTTCAATTTCAGTCGACGTTGATGATTTGACAAATGTAATTATTGCCAATACGCAATTTGAATCAGAAATCCTCGCCTAAAATGAATGTTCAATCAAGCGAGTTAATATGGAAAGACTAAGAGATGGATCGCTTTTGGAATATGAAATCGAAATGAAGTAATCTCTACTTTTTGATTGCGATGTCATCCTGCAGCGAATTGCTTTTTTAGAAAATCTAATTTAGTCTAGAACTGGACTTCGGGGAATTTTATTTGGTAATGTCTGAAATTGAATTTTACCTAGGTTTTCTGGATTCAATCAAGATATTTCAACTTCACTACCATACTGTAATAAATATTATGTATCCATATGAGAGAAATAAGAGGAAACGCTACTGATTAGTAAATACTAAATATTATTAGGTTGTTGGGCTAATCAATGAACAAATGATGTACACATGGATAGATATGCAAATATACACATCAACATTTAATTTCTCACCGGAGATTATTCAGATAACCACTGAAGCAAAAACCAGTGAGCATAGTGAGCAGATGCTGTAAATAAGTGAGCAAGTGAAGCAAAGAAAGACTCATATTATGGTAAAATACATCATATTTAGAAGAATGTCGATATCTACATTTGTATGTGCATCGAAAGTAATTTCCGTTTCTCTCAATACAACTCTCCCGTTCACAGTTTTTCCTACTGGAAGCTTCCTTTACTACAGAGGAAACATTCCAGGCACCATCCTCCAGTCAAAGGCGAGTACCAATTTTACTACCACTACTCCAGCTCCAACTCGCCTCCAGCATTATTGCATTAACATTGCACTCCGCTTTCATAGTTCGTGCTTGTGAGTGGAAGAATTCCCTCCTAAAAATAGACAAGCTTTTTGAGACGGACGAGGAACTAGCGAGAGAGTGCTGGAGCTCTCTGCAACTCTGGAATGCCATGCAAAATATGATTCTAATCTGAAAGAGTGAGGGCGACGATGCTAGTTTTTTTTCCAGTGGGGCAAGCAAGAAGGTTCCACACCACCACCATTACTCGCAGATCGATATTCTTCATTCCAGGATGGCCTTGCAAGTAGCAATAAAAGGAGAGAGAAGCCAACCACCCTACCAGTCGTCCGCCGTACTCTCTAGCGTAGTATTTTTCTTCCATATTGTAGTCCATTCGTGAGTGAGTTTGTAGACGCTGTAGTAAGCAGAAAAGCTCCAGTCCACTTTGCTTGCTTCGGATAGGGATGTGGAGAGGATGATGGCGGGAAGCGAGTTGGGTATAAGCCGTATATGAAAAAAAAGTTATTTATTCATTCCTGACTCTTCTCTCTCTCTCTCTCCTGTTATAAGATAACCATAGAAGAAAAGAGTCTGGACTGGATAAGAGCATTGCATGTATTACATACATACGCCATATTAAAGCTAACACGAGCATATATGCAGAAGCATCCTATTCCAGCAGGAGCGAGTAAAATGATGTATACGAAATGATATAGGTATGTATAAGAGTTGACTCACCACCCAACCCCCTTTTTCAGGAACCATTTCCCTTCCCCTTTGTTCCTCTGTGGTCCCCTGCACACCAGCTTGCGTCTGGTCTGCTGCCCAAAGCTGGTTTGCTTTGTAGTAGTCGAGTGAGAAAATAAGAGGGACGCCATGTCTGTTCGTTTCTCCAGCGAAGTTGTTCCTCTCTCCCTGCTTCCATTCCTGAATAAAACTTGATCAAGTCAAGTTTCTAGACTTGAAAAAGGCATGTTTATGTGGATATTTCTCTTTTTCGGAGAAGAGCAATATGCAGGAGTGCAAGTGAAGGTGCTCCTTGTGCTTTTGGCTCTCTGCCAGTTTCACCGCATACCTCCCCACTTTGTTCTCACATGTGTGAAGTATGTATTGTGAAATCTATAAATTATATGTGTATAAAGATATATCAGTCATGATATCGTTTGTATAAGGATCCAACTGGAATGCATATGCATATTGCAAGGCAACAACTGAGATGTAAAGGTTCTCGAAGCCTCTTTTTTCTTGATACATACTAACTCTCTGGTGGTGGTATGGTGGTTGCTGCATCACTTGACTTGACTCTCTGGATTTTCCAGTCGCTCACGTTATATACCAATCGTTTCTCCCCATCATTCATGTAGTCTACTCATATGGATGAGTATACCGTGTTACTACAATAATATTATTATCCTCAAGCAGTAGTATCAACAAACCCCCGTACAGCTGCTATTGCAGCTGCTTTTTCTTTGTGTTATACTGCTGACGATTTTGGGATGCATGTTCGCCTAGCATGGTCACCACGACGCCTTGCTCTTGGCATCAACACATATGTATTTTTATATTATTTGAGGATAAAAAAAACTTCACAGTCTCTCCGTGGCAGACAGAGAATGAGGGAAAAGGGCCAAAAAAGTGAAGACAAGGAGTTCCCACAACCAATGTCAAATGCAGGGATAATCTTCCAGGGGTAGAGCAACATCAAATATGTAGATACATGTATATTGTATACCCTTCTCTTACTTCTTATTTAATTTAACTTGTGAGGAGAGGTTATAAAGGGATGTGTGAAATATATATTGAGGATATTTCCATGATGCATGCTTACTCAAATACACACAGGGACGATTGACACACCGGGAGAACATTTTCATTTTAACTCTAAAGAGAGAAAGGGAGGGAAGGGGGTGAGCACAATGTTGAATTATGTACGACTCTCTAATTCACACTGCCAAGTAGAAACACACTTGAGTGACGCACACACTACTCGCTCACATACGGAATAATTTCAAGGAATAATAATATGGAAAACATGACGGAGTAAACTTTGTTCTTTCTTTTGGGAAAAGCAAAGATGACTTTGTATATAGATTACTCACATTGTGCAAGTGTAAACTATTCCTTTCTCAAAAACAATTCACCAGCCATCTTGGCATCTAATCACTGGTTTCGAAGAAAATCATAAGGAATGCCGATGTCAAAAATGAAGACAGTGAATTGAAAAGACATCATATCGATCCTGATTTCCCTATCTCATTTCCATAAATTATAGAAAAACGATAGGAATATGCATTTCGCAAGGAAATAGTTTCCCTCTGTCTCTCTCCCTTGAGCCGCTACATGCAACTTTGCACGAACATCATTGTATTGAAAAGCAATTTCGCAGAGCTATCATCTCCGCTGGGGAAGGGTAAAATGAGTGTATCAGTCTGTGGCACATTTACCTTCTCGTTTTTTACGATCACTGTCGAAGAAGTTAGTTAAAGTAAGTTTCCATATTCATGCGAAAAAATTGGAAAGGGATATGCATCACGTAGTGCATAGATGCACATTATTATGTATTCTCGAAATGAATAGACACGCAAAGTGAGACGAAGCAGATGAGATTATTATGGAAAAATGGAGGGATTCCATTTCTTAACATGAACATTGCGTTTTGTTACTATGCCGTTTTACTAAAAATTTACTACGACAACCTACAACCTACATTGTTGCAGCTGAGAGTTGAATCTATGTTGCATGTCTGCTGAACAGAGACTTGTTTGCTCTCTACACTTGAAGAAAATTTTATTCCTTTCATCCTCCTCCACTGAAATCTTTTTTTTTGCTTGAAGCTCATCGTGAAGAAAATGGACGAAAAGTTGCATGCTCATTTTCCCCCTTTTCTCATCTTGCCACATTACATCTCTCCATATGTTTTACTATACTACGATCATTGTCTCGCTTTTTCATAGTAAGCATGCTGGATGAAACTGCTGAGATGCGAGTACAAACATGTTTTTTTGTCTCTCTGTTCCATCCTTCCTTCCTCAATTTCTTTAGGAAAGAAAAGAGGTGGAGGAGAACAGGATTCCTGGGAGATTCCTTCCTCACTCCCACTTCTTCTTGTGAGCCTGTTTCTATTTTGAGGAGAATGAAAAAAAACTCCCTATCTGAAATTTTCCTCTTTGCTGTAGGTAGTATCCACGGATTTTAAAAGTAATTTCAACAGCGTTGCTCACACATGTTTTAAAATGAAATTGGGCAATGTTGAAAATCTTTGAAAGTTAAAATCCACATCGTGCATAGGAGGGTTCTTTTGAAGAATGTGGTTTTAACTATTTCAATGCATAATCACGCATCCTTCGGCGATGAGTATACTTCTGGAGAACTGAAAAATGAATCATTAAACTAGCAAAAAACGCAAATGTGAGACATCACGAGTTAGTCAAGACACGCAGTCATTAGGGTTCAAAGAGAAAATATTTTTTACCATTATATCACGGTGATATATAAGGTAAAACCAATAATGCATTCCATCATGCGATGCATCACCACATAATTTTAATCCTATCAATGAACTTTCCCATTGCTTTGCATTATGGAATCCATACAATTCGTAGTCGTATTTAGCACTGCATATTTGATCCTTTTTGGCACCACCTCCCATTGCAGACTGTTGGAGCGAAAGACGATCAAAAAATATGCTAGCACATACTGCTGCCTTTATTCTTACCTAGTTCCCGCCAGGCAAGGAATAAATGGTACCTGTTATAGGGATTTACATGGGTAAGGCAGGACGCCGCTACCATCCTTTTCNTGGGTAAGGCAGGACGCCGCTACCATCTTTTTCATGTAAATCCCTGCATCAAGTGACGTTTTTTCCTTGCCTGTTTACATTGAGATTGACTTCTTAAAAACAGTACATTATGTCCCTGTTTCTCACTCGATTTATTGCATGGCTGATGCATTGCGAGGAAATAATGCACCAGTCACCAGTCAGAGTCAGGCAAAACTACAACTGCACAGATATATCCCTGTCTGCATTTCCTCTGCTCAAAGGCGGGTAGGATAATATTCCTCGTGGCTTCCTCAGCCTTATGCTTAGCCATTCAAACAATGATCTAAAGAGTCATGTCCTATTCTTATCTCGTCATATGACTAGGAGGACCAGACAGTGAAAAAAATATGCTACAATTTGTCTACCTATGTTTGTGTATGTGTAGCACGTTGCAAAGTCATCATCACTACAAACAAAGTAACCTGTATGTAATGTATAGTCGGGCAGACGCTTCCTCTATCATCACATCATGAGCATCATCACGATCACGAGTATTTGGTTGCCATTTATGTCTGTTAAAACATTGAATCTCCCTGAATGCATTGCAAACGTGTAATTCTGTTTTTTATTCCTTTCTTCCGCTACTCATCTCTCTCCTTTTTTGGAATATTGGCATCACCTCATATGTATTCTCCTAAAAAGTTGACGAATAAGGAAGCCGAATATATCTGGTTACTTCAGCATTGTTATTTTGGAGAGTAAAGCCCTAAATTTTTAGCTAAGAATTTTGATCCACAAGAGCGGTTGAACTCCTGAGTTGGCTTATCTTAATCGTCATCATGTGGAGGTAGAGAGGGATTTTGAATGGAAAATGTAAATGTAGGGCAACACAAACATGTGTGGTAGGTTAAACACCCCCGAGTAGAAGCGCCAATCAAGTGAGACAAGTCACAAAAGTGATAACACAATAATAGAAGCCTGTGCAGTCAGTATTGTGGTGGTGACAGAAAGCCACCTATTTACATCAATAAGATGACATGACACCAACGCATGGTATACATCATCATCGCCCTCACCTCACATATGATATTGCATAGAGATGAAGCTGGAAGTGTTGTATTTGCCATATAGCACACAGACATGATGATAATGTATGGGGGTCGCTTATCTTGATATTAGGGAAACCGCCGTCAAATTCTCTACATCTGCCTACACTCTTATTTATAATATGCCAATGTCCGATATGGATGGGCTTGACGTGACGATACCATGTTTATGGCTGCATGCATAAATAATCAAGCACTCGTTTATCATTCATTTCATTTGAAATGCACGGCTGTGTGTGTGTGTGTTATTACCTATTACGCCATGGATTTCCATCATTGTCAGCACATATATTTATGCGTATGGGAGCTTCACCAATCAAGTAAAAATTCTCAACTTTGCGAACCTCAGCATGCGCTCTCTTTTTTTGAGAAGAATACAACCATATTTTTTATAGATATTTGTTCTGGCGTGGCAGGAAGCAAAAGAAAAGCTGTTGTATGTGTGGAAAAATGAAGGAAAATGAATGATTGCACTATTACCTGAAAAATAAAGGAGGAAGAGGGCATACAAATGTTATTGATTTCCATCTTTATTATCAATCCATTAAGTAATAATATGAAAGTGTTCACGTTTTATTCTACCATCTCACAATTATGTACATAGTACAAATGTGCGTTGCACATCTGAAAGTTCGTGTGTGAGAGCGCGTGTGGGCTTGAAACCAAATTGAATAAAGATTTGCTCAAATTTCGTGAAATACTTTCTCCCCACCTCTCTCTATCTCTCTGTGTATGGGGGAGATTGTTCATTCAATCTAATTATTTTTCCAACTAATCTCCAACTTGTTGGAAAACATTGGATTTCTTCATACAAAACATGACAAGAGGTTTATTTAACACACCTATGTTTGACAACTTGTGTTGGAAATTGTCAGAGCAAAAAGAAACTCCCGTTACAAACACGTTTCGAATTTTCGGTACGTGAAATAAAAACGGAAGTATGTCATTAAAGCGTGATCATTGCCTCCATCATCCCAGTTTGTAAACACCCAACCTCTCGTAAACATGAATGGCCAGTTTTACAGTTAAAATGTCACATGTACTACACCAATCCTGAAACGTGCTTGCTTGTATCAGCAAAAAAATTTCTTATGCAATGCTACAACCTTCCTTTTATTTCAACCGAAGAGTTCATGGCACTTTACTTGAAATACCTAGAAACCTCGAGTAAAACCATGTCCTTTCTTTTTACCATTTACATCCTCGTGCATGTAATTTCCTTAATTACACACAAAAAATCGCACGAGCTAAGATACCATAGTACAATAATCTGATAACATTCTATCAAAAGATTTTTTGAATACAATTCCATAGAAAAAAGTTCTTGCTATTGGAATGCACAGCACTGATTGATAAACACTGTGTACTGTACACAGGAATCACAAAGATAATTGTATTGATAGCAATAAATAATCCTAATTCAAACATTCATTCCAAATAATTTTTGTCCTCACACTGAAAAATGCATTCACCTTAAAACATCATACATCGGAGAACTTCCAGATAGTTATTATCAATTTGGTATTACCCAAAAGCCAAAGCACATAGTAAAAAATGATGGACATGGTTGGAATATGAAATGAGAAAAGATGAGTTTGTCGAGTGAGGAATGCAAATGCAGCACAATGCACTTGCATTTAACATAGCATCATGGAAAAAAGCCAGACGGGACGTGCTCGCATGTTATTCTTATTGTTGTCCAATCTCGGCATGAATGGCACTTGTATTTTGTATTTATATTGCTCTCCAACCAGTCTGCATACATTTCAAGAGAGAAAACCACCTCGAAATACAACAAACACATGGAAAACATGGACACAAGTGCATCATCATCCCAAAGAAACGTATCTACAATCCAAATTATGCTCAGTCAATGCAATCCAAACATGGATCATTATCATCACCAACCTCATCACAAATGTAAAGTAGAGAAGTAGACAGAGACTGAGATTATTCTAAACGAATCAAATTCCTCTTTCCATGTCGTTATTCTCGGAGAAAAGGAATGGAGGAGGGAAGATCAACATAACTATGCATGCATACATATTTTAAATGATGATCTTCATAATGAAAGCGTTATATGCAGGGAGGCAAACACTAAAATTTCTATTTTTTACGCTGCTCCCTCTCTGCACGGCTAAGAATGCATTCTTCAAATTATATATGATGTAAATGATGTTGTACAACTCCGGTATACACTTTACATTTTCCCTTTGTTTTTCATCCTCTAAAATCTCGATTTAAATGTCTACAGGATTTTTTTATTTCATGTATACTAGTATACTTGACTCTCTCTCTCTCTCTCTCTTATATTCTAGGTTGATATGTTTGCCTGGTTTTCTTCCTCTAGGTCTTGTAGATTTTTATTTTAGTGAGTTGATATGCAGCAAGGTACATCTTCTTTCTCTCAAGGATAGACAAGTCGAAGTCGGGGTGCATTTGAAAGAAATAGAGAACAATAGAGAAGCAGACAACATTTTTTAGGAAAAAAGAGTACTGGTGCAATGTATTATTATTAGGCAAGTTTCATTGCATTGGAATAGTGTGCTTCATAGACAAACTTGAAATGCAATGTTACGACGCACAAAAATGTGGCGTTGAGCGTGATGATGATAATGAGTGTCTGTATAATATGAACTTGTGATGCGATGCAATGTGAGTGACTTGTCTGTCTGCCTAAAGAATACTATGAAAATGATCATGATGATCATCATCATCATGAGAGATGCGAGATGCACAACTGCATAAACAATTTTCCGTCTGGATTAGTTTTTCCCTGTGAAGGCTAACCCCCTTCCTTCCGTTTCATGGTGGGATTTTACATTTTTTAAATACGTTTTCTGCCATTCCAACCTTGTCTGAACCTTCACAGATGTTTCGATTTGAGAAGTGTAGTAGGTTGCTCATTGAAAAATAAATTAAATATTTGCTCCGTAAACGTGGAATTTTTTTAGAAGGAGAATTGATCGAGAGAGAAAAATGCTCTGATTTTGGATTATCCTGAGATTGATATACCAAACCCATAAAACGAGACAAGGCTAGTGTATGCCTATTTTTAGATTAAAAAATGAATTGAATTAAGTTTTTCTTTTGCAAATGCCGCTGCTGTGTAGAGTAAGCTCGTTTTTTTACAGTTGTTGTATCATCATATGTCATTTGCATAGGGTAAACAGTTAAGTGCATCATGCATCTGGAAAAATTGCAAGTATTAGAAGAACTACCGCAGTATAGGAAAATGATTGATGTCCATGTTCTGCAGATGACGATGACATGATCTTTTTGATTGACACACGTCATATAATCTCCAAGCTTGTAGGGGTATAGTTGGATAGAGAAAATCCTCTTGTTTGTGTTGATGTGTGCGTTTAGTGTGTCATGGTCACTCACTAGGACATTTACAAATTGAGATTGATATTGTCACTTGCCACCCAGAAATGCTCCATATCAAATGATTCCATTCCAAACTACATGTCTAATTTTTCCTCTCTGTTGTAGTGTTGTAGAAGTTTACTGAATTGAAATTCACTTTAGGGCAATTAGCAATTCAACACTCCAAGGCTGACTCTGTTTTATGTTTAGAAAGTATTTTTCCTCTTTTTGTAATTCGCCCAATGCTGGGGTTGTTGTTATACACTGCAAAATCCAAACTATTAACTCTAGTTATATGATGTAAAGTGACAAAAGAAAGTGAAACACTCAAGCCTTGATGAAGTTTTTAGAATAGTGACACGTACAACATTATCCCGAAAGAATCACATTATACCCTTTATTGCATTAAATTGCTAACTAGCATGTGAGCAAGAACCTAGTTAATATGCATTTACATTATTTGTTATACACACTCCTCTAGCCTTCCATCATTTCCTTGAAATTGGTGTGCTCCCGTGAATCATGTGCGCTTTTTCCTGTCAAGTGTTCTCGTGGAAGTTGCAGCGCTGCTGCTACCAAACCAAGTAACAATATTACGTCTGGAATTCCTTCTCACTCTCTCGACTTTTCAATTACATCACCTGAATTCATTATCACCACTAACATCAACGAATCCTCGTCATCTACCTCTTCCTTGGTCGTCGTCCTCGTTCTTCGTTACTCAACGAGAAGAATGAACTATGAAGGTATATAATATATGTGTGTGTGTGTGAATGGTAAGTATGCATAATATATTATTCGAGGAGACTCATTCAATTTCAAATGAAAAAACCACTCTCCACACAACTGCATCTCTTCTTCTGATGAGCATCATGATTGGAAAATTGGAGAGTGGTGGCTAACAACAAAATACTCTGCCCATTTATAAATTCCTTATAAAGGCTTTCGAATGCCTGTCTGGCTTGTGTGTGTTCCAGTCGTGTTTTTTTCTTCACTGTCTGGAATCCTGGAACGACGTTGAATTCTAGCTTGTTTTCTCTGCCTCTCTTTCCGCGTCTTAACACTAGAGAGTGGACGTTGTTACATCTGAAAATACTACAGACACAATCGTGGAGTGGCAAGTGCAGCTGGAGTTGTAGCCAAGATAATGGATTCACATGAACATATGTAGTGTTCAGCTTTAGCTCAGCTGCTTCATCCTCTACCCAATTCGCCTGGTAACAATGCACCAGGAAAAAGCCACAAAATATGAAGCAGACATCTTTACAATATTGCGGGTTGAATGTTATCTGATTTTTTTCCTTTTTCTCCAGCATCATTCAGAAGAGATAAACATATGCTGGAAACAAAAGATATGCTTTATAGGTACGGTATATGAGATTCTATGTAAATATGGCGGAGAGAAAATGCTCTTTTGATGAAAGGTGAAAGGATGTGTTCCAATCCAAACGTTCCTGCACACAACCAAGGCGGGAATAGCATAGCATGTGCTTGCCACATAAAATAATTGATTTTTTTCTCGAGTAAATCTAGCTAACAGAAGGAAGAAAAGAGTAGCAGCACCCAGGGAATCGTTTGGAAAGTTTTTTGGACATGACAGTTGAACCAAGTTTTGTCAGAAAAATACAAAAAAAGTTGTCTACAAAAGGGAGGAAGGAAAATGAAGTCATATTATTATTAGTATTTTTTGTTTGCCTTCACAGCGACATATTTTCTTCTCGAGAATGCATGAACGAGTGAATGCTCATTTCGTTTATTTTTTGTTCATGACAGAGTCAAAAGGAAATTATAAGAATACACAAAACTGTTTTTGAAAGAGACCGGGCAGAACTTCCGCTTGGAGAGAAATCTAAAAATAAAAATTAATTTTCTTAATAACAGCCTTTCTGCTTGCATGATTATGGAATGGATGCTCATCATCTTCTACTTCATATCACCATACATCTGTCACGAAGGTGAACGTCTAGATAGGACTTTTCCTTCCTGGAAAAGGGGTTTTAAATGAAAGGCAGTCCCAGTCACGAGACTCACGTTATTCCTAAAGTATAAAGTCAACATGGAGAGACACGGAAAGCGGAAGTTCTATGTTTACAATAACTCCACTTTGGCGCTGAGCAGTTGGTGGAGCTGAAAGGCTGGAAATCATCATCATCCTCCAATTCCAGCTTCTTATAGACTTAGAGTTGCAGCATAGTTGAGATTTTTCGCTCATTTCATTTCTCCCTCTGTCGATATTACCATCATTTTTATTGAATTACCTAAAGCTGCCGTTGTTACATCGCTTTACTAGCCGATCCTGGATATGGACGACGGAAGCACAGTAATGTAATAATTGAAGGGGAGCGGTTACTTCCTTATACATATGTCTTTCCAGAAAGAATTAAATTATACAGATATATACATGCCATTCTTTCCTTCTGTTTTTTCTCGAGGTACACACGAACACTTCCGAGTTTCTCGACGCTTCCTTTCGTGCAGCGAGGCAAAAGGATAGTCAAAGAATAACCTTTGCTCGTGGGATGCAACAATAAAATAGTGTACGGCAACAGGGAAAGGGAGCACCATGGAAAAGTACGATATTATTGCGGTAGTCGTAGTGAAGTCAGCAGACGTACAGGGCCATGGTCGCAGTAAATGGTTGTAATCTTTTTGAAGCTGTATAGGAGAACATGTCCTTCCAGCTGTATATGTATATCTAGGGATGCATCTATGCGGGCGGGCGGGATCATGGCCGGTCAGCCGGGTGGATAGATGAACACTCATGGAACTTACGGTTCTTTTGTCCGTATCTTGTTATTTGTTAGCGAAAAAAAGGTTTCCTCTTTTTCCGAGACCTCAACATACTGTCCGAGCTGAGCAAACAAACAACGGAAAATTGTATTGTATCCTTCAATCTTGTTTATCACTACTGAAAGCCAAGCTAAAAAAAGTAAATCCTTTTTCCAGTAAGACACCTTTCTCTCTTTAAGCACTATGCTTGGCATTCAAACAACAAAAGAAAAAAAATCTATTTCATGGTCTAGATTTATGCTGAGGAATTAGGGATGCTGGAAAGCTCAACTCAAAAAGAGGAAATAATATTTTTTTTCTTTCAGGTACGTCTGAGCCAAATAGAGGGTTTCTTTTAGATGACTTACACAACTGGAGAATAGTGGTTTGGTATGAAGTTAAAGAATATGAACAAGTTCATCCATTTCCCACAAAAATTGCCGGCTACCTTTTTTTCCTCATTATTGCTCAGAAGAATCCCATTTTTTTAAAAGAAAAAGGTGAAGGTGAGCTCAAAGGGGATGAAAGAATGGGATGAAAAAAGATGAAGAAAATGAATGTGTGTGCTTTTGCATATTTTCACAATGTTTGTTTGCACTAGAGGATTTGAATGCTGAAAAAGTCTTTTGTAGTCAGTGTCTTAAATGTTCTCAAAAGGGAAGGTGCTGGAAAACGGAGGAAAATGGAAGGAATATAAAAGACGCTGGAAGAGGTACGGTGTTTTAGATGATTACATTCTGGAAATAAATGATACGAGTGGTAGGATGCTTTACATCTTTGCGGTGATCTTAAAAAGGACATTTTGAAATGAAGCAGGGTTTTGAGTGAATCCTGCTGACGTGTGTGCATTGCCATCCTGGATGTATATTTTGTCGACTTTTATGTAATAATTTTCCTCTCCGTGGGACATTTTACATTACTCATTTTGATTCATATCATCATCATCACCAACCCAGTGCACAATAGAGAATTTTATCTTAAAAATCTGCTCTGCATATATCTTTTCTTTATTGTATGTAATATGTATACCTATAATAACGCACATATTCCTAGATGAACAAGTATGTAAATATATTATTATGAAATGAAATCCATGGGAAAGGAACGTAAGGTAAGCAAGCTTGCGAGAAAAGCGAGTTCATTCATATTAAAAAGTAATTCATGAAAACTGATAAAACCTAAAGAAATAAAATGCTAAAAAAGCGTGATTACTGTTGAGGTGTATGCGAGAATTTCATCCTGTGTGACCGTTCTTATCAGAAGTACGCAATTGTGAAAAACAACACCAACGAAAGCATTCAGCAGGAACAGCTCATGTATCCTAAAGTCACGTCAAGCCAGAGAGTCTACATTCATCATTCGCATTTTCTCCACTTCCCTTAACATAGTACACGAGACGAGATTGTGGCGCTTTGAATGGCGTGTGATGGTGGCAGTGGGAGATGATTGTGTGTGCATAGCCAAAATAAAAGAATGAACATATTAAGCCCTTTAACAAATGTTACAGTGCTCGGTCGGTGCTATCAACGGGAAAAGATTTTTGACAAAATACATTTTCAGATTCTAACCTTGTCAACAATACCTGTGTACCTGTATGTGTCCTCATTTGAACATTTTAGTGGGATTTTAATTTTTCGAAAACTACAAAGCCGATTAGGCTAAAGCTTGAAATAGGGTTGTAGCTTATAGTTCTATATTCTACCATAATTTCATTCAAATCGGTTTTCTGGAGTTTGCATATACGAACGGACACACAGATAGACAAAAACAATATAATCATAAAGATAGGAGGGGAGGGAATAGGGAATCCATCCTTACGTAATAATAAAGAATTGCATACGAGAATACGTTTCCCTTTGATTGATAATTCAAACAAAGGCACTCAGCCAGTAGAGTTACAATAGGCTTTCCGGATTTTTTTTTCTGGGGACGTAGCGTGGAGGAAAGGCCACAGCACCAGGTCCGAGCACCGAGGCTACAGCACCAAGCACCAAGGCTACAGCAGCAGCACCAGATACCAAGGCTACAGCACCAGGTCCGAGCACCGAGGCTACAGCACCAGCACCGAAGCTACAGCACCAGCACCGAGGCTACAGCACCAGATACCAAGGCTACAGCACCAGCACCAGATACCATGGCTACAGCACCGAGGCTACAGCACCAACACCAGATACCATGGCTACAGCACCGAGGC
>JAHZNA010002520.1:0-16245 GCA_027743935.1 Sinodicranocentrus sp. ZH6
CGCATCAAATGCACAACTTGGTCTAGATTTTGGGCGTATGCTCATTTCATGTGAGAAGATGATGATTTTCATTGTTGCATACACACATCTTTAAATTCAAATACACTTGTAAAATCCCTTGCTGATTGTGCCGTTCTCGCAATTGAGAATATAATAATTAGAAGGTATAACGTTATATCCCATATTACAGTACAATGCGTAGCGGTTGTGGATGTGAGTATTTTGTCTGAAGCATAAATATAACAGATCTTAAAAAGTTGGAGCATTTCATGTTTCTCTCATATGCCATGTACCTAGTGTATTCTCTTTTTAGTGAGTGCTAACGACTTGAAATATAGAGCAAAATAACCCCAACGACTTGCATTTTACCCTTATTAGTGTTCACATGATGGGGAAAATGTGTTCGAATGGATCTTAAAATGACTGAACTCTGATTAAGAAAGACTTTATGAGAGTAAATTCAGAAATGAAACCACTTGTAAGCTCATTCGTATGCAATTAAGCTAAATACATCACCATATCATGCTCATTATTAATGTGATCCTCTTTGTTCATAATTTCAGCAAAATCATTTCCCTTGTTCATTCGGACAACTGGGGAGATAACACTGAGGGCAATATTTTTACCATCGTTAAAATGAATGATATCGCGCATAAATAACAACAAAAAATGAGCAATAAATTTGCCCAAAATTTGGATACAAAATTAAGCACAGACGTTTTGAGCGCATCAAAATGGGATTAATTTGTTCGCAGTGTTCGCACTAATCATACAAACATTTCTGGTAACTACCTCGTTTCCTTCTTCCCTCTGGTCTTTTGCCAAAATTGAAAATTTATGGATTTTCAGTGCTATTAAACAAGCATTTACGTGGGTGGAATGTTGAATAATAATAATATCGTGATAAGCTCTATATTCAAAAACAATCATTGCTGTTTACACGGCATAGATTAATGAGAACATGATTTAAAGCCACAGGAAGATGCTTCACAAATCGTTTTTTTTGTTTCATTTGCTGATCTACATACTTTATAAAAATTATGCATTTTTCAAAACAGGACTACTTTGATGTGGCATAATCCGACCAAAAGTACCTATTTTGTGTGTATATTCCCTTAATTCAAATATACCTTCCTTATCTTATCTAAGGAAATATTATAAATTATTATGTAGACCAGCACGAAGGATGGAATGAGAGCTGCATTTCGATGCAGTAGAGGCTGGTTCAGTGGTTATTCGGATGGACTCCATAATATGCAGGCTTGGCCTGGTTCCTTATCAAAGTTTGAGATATACATTTGCATATTTGTATGTCGTATTTCTTTTATCAATGCATGCCGGATAGGGCGGAAATAGCAAACCTTTTTTTCTTATCAATTCTATTATGTTATGTTTTCCAACATGAATTTCCAATTCTTCGAAAGGACGACAGCATATTCTTCCAAAATAGTTTCCATTCGTTATGAATTCGTTCATTGTGGATTTCAAAATTTTCGTTTCATTTCAACTCGGAGATTTTTCCAGTAAAGACAATTAACTATCCTTTAAACATCAATAGTATAACTATCATATTTAAAATTCGAAATTAAACTTAGCTATGGCTTCATATTTCACCCCCAGCCCAATTGGCTCAACTTCCAGTTTCGACCCTGGAGACACACAAACGCAAATGCTAGAGGCTAGCATTGAGCAACTCATTGGAATTCCTGCGTCCAGGCCATCCTTCTTTGGTCCATTTTCTCCTACCCCCATCATCCATCCACAAGTGATTGACTTCGTTGAAGCGCCCATTCTCTTCTTTGAGCTTCCTATAGAAGAACGTCAAAAAATACCTGGTTGTGGAATCAATCATCATGCGATATTTGACGAGCCTGTTGCTGCCGAACGAGAACCAATCCTTCCAAAAGTTGCAAATTTCCAACATTCCTCAGTTGAAGACTTGTTTGACCAGTTTGACTATGATCCAACCCCTTCGGCATTACTAGGAGGTGTTCAATTTGTGGGAACACACTTTCAGCATAATCAGTACCGCGGGTGAGAATTTTAAACTATAAAACATTTTGTGAACTATATAAACGCAGCATAAACGTAGTAAATTCAATAGTTTAGTTTTAAATAATCATTTTTTTGTCAGACGTAGACGGGATCCAAATACCAGACCACGATTCAGACTTCCTCCCAGGACATTACCAGCCAGTGCAATTTTATCTAGTAGCTTCCCCACCCAAGTGCCCCGACAAGATCTCGGTCTTCTGAGTCCATTATCGTCCTCTTCATCTTCCTCTTCTGGCTCATCTTCATCTCTAGAGAATGGCTTTCATCCAATGTTCACGTCCAGCTTTCTCCAAACAACGCCACCGAGACGAAACAGGTACAGCTTGCGAAACGCTCCACCAGTTGGAATGTCACGTACTCACTATCTTCGAAGCCCAAGCCCGGATGAGCAAAACATTATAGGATCTGAACATCAAGCCACCCCAATTCAAACTGAGCGTGGATCCAATCTTCCTGAAAGCCCTGTTCAAGGCTGGAATAACTTTCCAGGAGAGCAACAGCAACTTGGAATTCAAAATGAGGATGAGGCTAACTTTAGTAACTCTGATGGGGAATGGCGTTATGACATGAATTTTTGAAAAGGCCAACAGCAACGTAAAGGAAAGTTGAAAGTGATTTTTGAAACATGATGAAGTGTGGTGTAAGCAGTAGGAAGCTTATGTTTATTGTTTTTTCTTTGGTTGAAGGGATTTATTTTTAAAAAATAATGAAAAATAATATATTTAAAATCCTTCGAAGGCGTTAAGTTTTAGTTTGAAAGTGAAAACTAGAGTTTTAGGTGAAAACTTTTAATTTTCTCACTTAGTTAGCATAAACACGCGGGAACTATTCAATCGTATTATGTTATTGAAATAATTATACATACACATATATTTTGTACTCATGTTAAAGATATCCTATCCTCCCTCGGTGTCAGTTCGTTAATAAAACTAACAAAGCGGTAACAGTGCATAAATATTTTAATGCAATTGTAGTATCTCGGTTGTATTTTTCTAAAATAAATGTAATCATGTGGGCTTTAACAAAACTTTCGTAACAGGCCCACTGAAGAAGATAATAAAGTGTTTAATGCTAATTAGAGTGGTTTTTGGAGGTTCATTATTTCATATATATCTATGCCGTATATATATATATCTATATCTATATCAAACTTTATTAGTGTAGGTCTAGGTAGGTGCCTTACAGATGAGTCTATTATCAAGTTTATTCTAACGATGAAAATGCCACAGGCTCGAAAATATTTCATTGTGTGTGGGGAAATTCCTCTCTTTACGAAAATCATTTGCATGTGGAAGTGCATAAAGACAAAAAGGATTTAGGATGAGATAGAAAGAAAAAAGTTTTCGTACAATTTTAGCCCGTGTACCACACGTCTTCACTCTTTCTTTTTCTAATCGCATCACTGATCATAAGAGTTGTACGCTGGGAACAAAATTTTTCCTTGATTTTTTTTTTCATTTTCATCCAACCATTGCAGACTTTTTACTGTATTGAATTTTGAACTTGTACGAATATAAATCCCTGATGATTTGATCGAGTTCTCTGACATAAGTCGATCAAAACGTAAACTTTAACTGCATGACTTGTTGTAGGAGGAGGAAAGCATGAAACTGTGTATGTGTTTACATTGCATATCATTGAAACACTTGGTGAGTGGGTGAGGAATGCTTGTAGAATTTTAATTTATTGTTTGCTTTTAGCTACACACAAGTATTTCAAAAAAATCATCCGTTTCAATTTAATTAAAAATGGGATGATATCATCAACATGAGCAAGTATGTACATATATAAAACCACAACAGTGTTTTTTCTCTCAATTCATTCATGAAGACATAATGCAGTAGTGTGGTATGGCGGTATGGGTGTATTTCATGAGAAATACGGGATTGTAAAAAAGATGAAGATAAAACTCGATTATTGTTACGATGATGATTATTCCGCAGAAGATGCAAGGGTACGCTCTTGACTTGCCATACATGAGCTCAACAATGGGTAACAATGCATGGTGAAAGATTTTTTTTTGAAAATTGTTTTCGTAAAAAATATGATCATACTGCCTATGCCAAGGTAGACACTGACATTGCAGGATTATCCCAACCCCGCCACTATAGCTTCTAGTTGGTTAAAGCTGAACAAAGAGAAAATGCAACAATTACTGAATTGCTTCGTATGGGAGGTGGTGGATGTAGGTATGTGCTTTTTCATATCATATCATTTGGCAACAGGTATCTTTGGAAGATGAGAGCGCCTTCCCTTACTTGCACTCTGTCCACCGTTTGAGGAGGTCACAAACGTTGAGAAGAGGTACAGCTTAGCTGAGCTGTGCGGTAGCACTGTTAATTGTTGAGACGAAAGGTGTTGTGGTTTAATAGATACTGTTCAAGGAATACAGAATAATTTTGATTTTTTTCATCAGTGTGTTCTGCGGTGACGTACAATGCACATTTTTTGTTTCTAATATTTGTGCGTAATTTGTTTTGGTGATGGTGACGGTGTTGGTGGTGGATTTGATAAAAGTAAATATTTCAGTGGAGCAGTGATCTGTAGAGAGAGAGAGCTATAATTTTGGAATTTCAACTAGTCATATTTATTCAATACCGGTCCCCGGTCTAGTTTTTGTCTATAGATGTTGTGGTTTATTAGATACTGTTCAAGGAATAAAGAATAATTTTCGATTTTTTTTATCAATGTGTTCTGTGGTGACGTACAATGCACATTTTTTGTTTCTAATATTTGTGCGTAAATTGTTTTGGTGATGGTGACGGTGTTGGTGGTGGATTTGATAAAAGTAAATATTTCAGTGGAGCAGTGATCTGTTGAGAGAGAGCTATAATTTTGGAATTTCAACTAGTCATATTTATTGAATACCGGTCCCCGGTCTAGTTTTTGTCTATAGACAAGTTTTTCCGTTGGAATGAAGTCAAGACCGGGACTTTTGAATTTCTTCCCGTCACCGCTGATTGCGGTGACGGTAGGCATTTTCTGCGTGGCGTATGTACAGCGTAAGTGCATCCTTTATTCTTTGAGGAAAATTTCTAATTGATATTAAAGGATAAAAGATTATTACAAGCTTTTGTTTGGGCTCCTTCCAGTTTCAGACTCTGCAACCCTCCCAACTCCAGTAGATACCAGTAGTGGATCACCTCCTTCAAGCAGTTCAACATCCGCCTCCACAACGACTACCACAACGACAGCAACAAAGCCTTCAAGAATCTCAACACTGAGGTCAACCAAGGCCAAACCTCAAAGGCCAAGGAGCCGACTGGAGGCGCAAGCTGGAAAGATGAAAGCTTCTGACATCAAAGCTTGCATTTCCAAAGCTTTCTGTGAAGTGAACTCTGCCTCGAGACAGCCTAATTATGCAGTGAATCAGGAGTTTTTCGATATCATGAACCAAATTCAATTGTAAGACTTATTTTATTTTCCTTTTTTTCACGAGCATATTGCACATGCCCGGTAATAGCTTTTGCTTTATCTTCTAAACTAATTAGATGACGTCATAAGACACATTGAACTTGTAGCCTAAAAAAGATGACCAATACACCTAAATTATATTTTTCTGCTTGTCTTCAGCTTTTCAATGATTTTTTCCCATGAATGAACCCTCCTTCTATCTTCATCGTATACTTTGTATTTTCAAAAAAAAAAGAGTTAGTATTGCACTATGTGCTCTAGTCGATTACGCTATGATTACAATTTTTGGGATTTGGTAATGGGCATACATGTGTATTACATGAGAACACGAGTACATGACTAGAAGAAGTAGTACCCAAAAAGAGATGCCATAATATTACAGGTTTTTCACATATGCACTTAATCCACTGCAGTAAAAATTGATTGATAATCACGAATTTAAAAAGTAGCCCAGTGAGTTTGGTGCGGTGGTGTGTGAGTAACGCATGCATTGCATAAACTTTTTTTTTATTATCTTGTTTTCCTTCAGCTTTTCAATCGAGCTTATCCCACCAGACTGTGAGATCATGTTCCTTTTGAGAAAAAAGTCTGGTTTTTCAATCATGAGAAAGGAATGATACTAAACTCGTAAAATAATGGACACAATAACTAAAATCACAGTAATCAAGAGTGGCGGCAATATGCAATCTAGTTGATGGCAGCACATAAATCCGAATAAATAGATGAGCATATATGTATTATCATGCAAAAATTATATTTTAGCTGTAACTCCCATCAAGTCTGTAAACTTGTTAGGACAGGTGACTTTGATTTTGAGAATGATCTCCTAGCTTACTTTTCCACCGTGTGATCGTCTATTTGACCGATATTCTTTCCGCTTCTACTTGAACAATAAGCTAGAGAGATTTTTAGTCATTTCAGTTTTCTAATTGAGAATAGGTTTTTTTTTGCTTTGTACATACATTTGACATTAAAATGTAAAATGGAGATTGATTGGACTTGAATATAGTATCATTCATTGTGCTATGTAACTACCTACCTACATATGGTTTGTTAAGGATGCGGAAAGAATAATAGTTAGAAAAAAAGAATGAGTACGGATTTTTTTGCCGTTATGAATCGCAAACGAGTGACAAGTATTTATGATGCAGGAGAGATAACTATTTTTCTCAAGTGTATCAGAAAAGTGCACATGCGTACGCCGGATAATTAGTAATACACAACACAAATGAGACAAAACCTGCTACAAAGACAAACATTTCCCAAGCTGATTTTGTCACAAGATATTAAAATTAATTTAGCTATCAGTCAGTGTTAACATTGACTAGAAGCTTTTAATCCTAGTTGGTTCAGCATTATCAACATTACAAGAATGAGAGTTGGAGCGACTCGCATGCCCTATTTTCTACTGCGTATGCGTACAGCTCTTACCCATCATCATTCTTAGTTTGAGTAAATAAATCACATTTACGGGAAGGGAAGAATGAAAATTTTGACACTTTGAAAATGAACGTTTTGCCTACATGTGCATCAGGGTTTTACATATTTTGTGAAAAATTGTGACGGATTGTAGTAGATGGAAAATTTTATTCACTTGTAAAATTGGCAAATGTCATCTTCACTGTTGGAGAAGCAAAAAATGCCCTTGAAAAGTATACAGAGAACGTACATCATTACTTACGCTCATTATGATTATGCCGACAAAACAGTAGAGTCTTGTTTGCTAAGCAGTGCATGAAAATCGTCGAAATAATCATGTAAGTGCATACCCCTTACACGTTTGGACGTCTAATAGCAGTACAATAGTACACACATCTTCAACACAATAATCATCCCTCCTCATAATACGCATGAAAATAAAAGGTATAATTTTCAAGGTCAGTGTGTGCAACCAAAAACCACTAAATAAGCTGAAGACTTGGTATTTTTAAAAACTCTCTCTGTACGTTTTTTTTTCAAAAACCGCAAAGCTTAGCTTAGTTTTTTTTTCTTCAAGTAACCCTTCTACATATATAATATTTGTACTGAAGGATATATTTATTTCTCGTTGAGATTTTCTTTTTGTTAGTTGAATATGTGTAGGTATATACGGAGTAGAGTTGGAGATTTAAGATTACTATATCAGATCTCTAGAAAAATTGAACCACATGAAAATAAAAGGTATAATTTTCAAGGTCAGTGTGTGCAACCAAAAACCACTAAATAAGCTGAAGACTTGGTATTTTTAAAAACTCTCTCTGTACATTTTTTTTTCAAAAACCGCAAAGCTTAGCTTAGCTTTTTTCCTTCAAGTAACCCTTCTACATATAATATTTGTACTGAAGGATATATTTATTTCTCGTTGAGATTTTCTTTTTGCTAGTTGAATATGTGTAGGTATATACGGAGTAGAGTTGGAGATTTAAGATTACTATATCAGATCTCTAGAAAAATTGAACCAGTTACTTAAAAGGCTAAGGTTGCATGCATCATGCATCAACATTTTTATTATTTATTATGATTACGCTCATTATAGCGACTACAATCCTATCTTTGCTTATTTTGCTCAGAATTCAGCAAACAGGAGTTAAGATTTCCTGATATTACTAACTTAAAAACATAGGCAACTTTATAATTTCAAAAGCATATTATGCATAATAATAAGGTGTCATTGTGGTAAATAATGAATGTGCTTATCGATTTTATTCATCAAATAGATTATCCGACGATGAGAGAATCGACAGCGGCTCAACCTCAGTTGAGTACGATGACGATGACGAGTCAAGTGAAGAGTCGTCCTATGAGCGACCCCGAGGATACCCACCACCACCAAGAGCCCCACCTCGAAGCTACCGTATGGGAAAGAAGCTTAAGGATGGAGTGAGTAACAGCACGTCTTCTACTACTACCACTGAAAATTCATCCGACATCACGACCACATTTGAACCACCCACGACGACGTTGAAGAGCAAAACCAAGCATGACAAGACTAAAAAATTGGGCAAAAAGAAAATGAAAGTAAAGACGGTGAAAAAGTATGTTAATGGAACTTTCATTTCTGTTCCAAAACGAAGACGGTCCCGTATCGAGACCGCTGAAGAGAAAGCGGAAAGGAATGCTTATCTCACTAGGAAGCAGCGAGAAATGGGACAAGTATGATAATGTTTTTTTTTTCCTAAAAAGTTTTTTTACTGCAAAAAATTGATGGCTCGAGAATCTTCGCTCTTATTTTTTCTGATTTTCATTTCTATTGCGTTACAGGTGAACGACCTTGCGGCATTGATCCGCATCTCGGCCGACATTGGTCTTACATTGCGTAGCCCACGCAAATGCCGCACCCTTTTCAACAAATGTACAATGACTCATGAGCAAATTGTGGATCTCTTCAATCAGACTCTACTGGCTGTAACTACACCAGCAAATGATATTGTTCCTGTTTCTAGTGCTCCATCGAAAACCAAAGTATCCACTTCATCACCAGTCCCAGCTGTAACCAAAGAGAATGTGAAAAGTACTACAGCTTCGAGACCAACAACTACAGCAACAGCAACGACGACCACACTATCACCTTCCACCACAACTGATGATCAAAACCGCAGCTCAAAAAGACGCCATGACTTTTCAGATGAAGACATTGAGTACATTACTGACACAGAGATTAAACCTGTTCAGACGTATGCACTCTTTGTAAATGACGCTCCAGAGGATTCGGTACGAACTGCAGAGGAAATGAATATCCACGAAACATTCAAACAATATGCAAATACTTTCCCAGGACAAACTGGACTCCAGGAAAATACGCCTGCATTAAAGAAATCTAAAAAGGATGCTAAAAAGAAAAAAAGGGCTCAGATTGATAGGCGAAATGCAGGATCCTCTGAAGAGGATGAGGATGAAGAGGACGAGGAGGAAGATGATGACCCAGCCAGCATGAGCACAGAAGATGAAAAGAAAGTTATACCAGGTTACCCTACTCGATATACCGGCTACCGACAGAGTCCTAAAGATGAGGAAGCCGAGTCTGCGGAACCATCATCTGCTCCAAAAGAATCTAGCGAAGGAATACTACCACCTTTAGTTCAAAAGCAAAAACCTGTCAAGGCGGACGACGATGATGACGATGAGGAGGAGGATGACGAAGAAAGCGAGGAATCTGTTGAGGAGGCGGCAAAGGCTAAGCTTGCCAAGAAGCCTGTCAGCAAAAAGCAAAAAGCTCCAGCTGGTCTAGTAGTTGCTGCTGAGGAATCTTCTGAAGAAGATGAGGTGGAACTTGCTAACAATGATGAACAGCAATCCCCACCTCCATGGACGCCTGTGTATCAAATGTACATGCATGAAAAGAAAAAGCAAGGACACAAAAAGAAGCAAAAGGGACCCTACAAGGGTGGAGAAGGTCCATACTCTGATAGTCCTCTGCATGGCTCATCATCCCCACAATCCCCAGGTGGAAAGAAACCTTGGGGTTCTCAAGAATATCCAGCTCCATCTAGTCACAGCCATGAGTCTATTTATGCAGATGACCCATATCATGGAAATCATCCTGGACAATATGGTAATGCCCCACCAAGCTCACAGGAAGGAACTTCTGAGCAGAAGCAAGGATTCTTACAGAGCATCATGTCTTGGTTCACTGGAGGAAACAAAAATAGCGACCCAAATCAGCAACCCGATCCATACGGAAGTGGTCAAGCATCCCAATATCCATTCCAAAGTCAACCACAGTCAGATAGCCCATCGTACGCAAGTCCTTCACAATTTGCATACCACCAACAACCTGCTGCTGGAGCCTCTTGGCCATCACAACCGGATCCTGCTGGGGTAAGTCATTATCCGGGAGCATATTCCCACCACCAAGCACCACCTCACAATGGACCTGTAAGATATCGTGCCACCGACTCGGAAAAACAAAAGGAGATACCGAGGACGTTCCGACAGTATCATTACCGCGGGGATGAAGAAGAAGAAAACTTCAAAATCTGGTTCATCAGCTGCTGTTGTAATTCTTCCAAAAAAGAGTACCCACAAAACTGGGAAATCTCCAGCTGGGGTTTTCGAACCGAAAAACAATTACGAGACCCTTATCCAAACTGATGGTGGCATTACCTCGGCCCTCAACTCGAAAAAGAAGGGCAAGGCGAAAGAAAATATTCGAACAAAGAAGGCTGCAGTCAAACCAAAGCAGCAACAGACAACACCAAAGCCTCCACCAAAACAGACTGAAAAACCAGCACAAAATTCAGCGAGTTTTGAAGATGACGATGAAATATTCTCATCCGAAGAGCAGTACGCAAAGCAAAAGCAGGTAGAAAAGTTGACCTCACAAAATGCTGGAGCAACCGCAAATGCAAATAAAAAGCAAGAAGGTAGCCAAAAGGATGGATCTTTCCCTTCATACTTTGAATCCATGTTTGGCAATGAGAACAAAAAGAATGTACATTCCAAAACGCAAAAGGAGAAGGATGACGGTTCACTATTGTTCGGCTTTGAAACACTTTCCAGTCAACTCCACGCAACGCCGCATGATCTTCCTATCGCCGTTGCGAAAAAGCCTGGAGGCTACAAAGTCACCAAAAACAAAGTGAAGAGTAGAATCTCGACGCCAATTGCTTTCAACGCTAAAGAAGTTCCTGACAGTCCTGAAGATAAGGAGGAAGAGGTTAGAAAAAAATAACTGACAACAATTACCAGTGTGTATAGTTCCAATTTTCAGAAATAGCGAGGGAATGCAAGTATTTTTAAAGGAGTCACTTAGGAATTTAATTTAAATTTAATTATAATACGTCAAATGTATTGTTCACCATTTATACTCATCAACTCATCTCACATCCTAAAAAATAATAATTCCTTATAACCTTGATAAAATTTCCCAATCCCAACAGAGGTGTATAACTATATTGAACTGATTTGACATCTGACAATAATTGAAGTGAGCAATAAATACCTTATCTATTTATAATTTATTTTAAATTAGATAAGCTTAAGTTTGAAACGAAAGAGCTCATATATATTCAGCACAAGGTAGAAAAAATGTTTTTTGTGGTTTTGCCATGTCTGCCTGCTATATATTCAATGTCATGTGTACCTTTTTTATGATCGTAATTAAATCCCGAATGTTTGTATGTATGTACAGTAGCCAAAAGAAATGCATATATTATTTTTTGTAATTAGACAGGATTTTCTGGTATTAATGTTGGTCTTTTTTTTATTGCTAATGAAGCCTTTTGTATGGATGGAGTCTGAATAAAGAAGAAAAAAGTTGTAATACTCAAACAAAAAATACACACGTGTTGATTTCTCGAATGGTAATAAAAGGTTTGTTGTTTTTAATGAAAAATTTGTGCTTGATCGATTTGAATTGTTAATCTTACCGACATTTGATATAATGTGAAAACAGGTTGGCTACTATCAATAAACACAAATGGTTCGTGTAAGCTTTCAAGGTTCATGTAAATTATTTAGTACTGTGATGAGACCGATCATTATCACTGAATCTTAATAACCCGAAAAATGATACATTTTATAAAGATGGTTTTTCATACGTGAAGGACGTGATGCTTAACTTTTGTAGATTGGCAGATGAACATGATCAGTGACCGGTGGTGGCTTGTGGTAATTTACATTGTTATGACCTTTATTGATGCTAATGATGGGGTTATTTACTGAAAAATGAGGTTACGCATCGTCTGCAAAATCATGGGGTACTTTAAGTACAACGTTATTAAATCTAAACATTATGTCAGTCTTAAGAATCGAGGACGTGTGAAAATGCATTTTAAGATTTTCCGTGAGTTTATTAGGTTTATGAGCATTTACACTAGTTAGTAATCTTGTACATTGTTGGTCTTCACTTCACTCATGTAATAATTCGGAATATTCCAGTAGCACCATGTATGAGTAACTTATTGATTGATTTTTATCTGTAAGGACGAAATCGATTCCAACTGACGATGAGTTGCCAACAAAATATCAATTTCGAACAGGAAGCTGGTTTAATTGGATCCTGAAGTATGTGAACTGAGTGCATCGATTTTTATCCAATTATTATTCCAATGTCGTAGTAAACCTATACTCAAGCTCAAAGGTTCTTTTCACCTTCAGTCAGAGAACCCCAGTTGTCCGTGGTATTTAGTCGTTTTAAACCTAATCCGTTGTTTTATACTTCTTGCAGATTCATAATGGCCCTTCAAGGTCTTTATTTGGTGACCATGATAAGCTGGATCACTGGAATAATATGGCTTCATCGCCCTTGGGGGTGTCCCTCGTTACCATCGTGGATCTGTTTGTCAGCCGCCATTAGTATTGTAAACTTGACAATTTTCGTGGTTTTGATGATTGATTGTCACGTCAATTTTTCCAGTGAAATGTACCAGGACATAAATGCGGAGGCTCGATTTCTTAGTCTACTTTCGCTTAGTAATTGGTTCGTAGTAGTAGCCCGAAATTTCTCGGTTGTCTTTATATTCATATTTCAAGCAAAGAAACTGGCTACCTTGTGGGGACATTTGTATCGACAGAATCACCAAGAAACTAAAGGACTCAAGTTTGCTCTTTCTAATGCGTGTAGCGTTAGAGTCTTTCTATGCACTGTATCATTTGTTGGAATGTTAACGACTGGTTTTTTGCGAAGCACATTTATATCCGCTCATTACTACAAGTCGTGGTTCAGTTTTATGGGGCGTGTCCCATTCGCTATATTGATCACCTTGTTTGTCGTATTTCCACTTGTTACCCCAGTTTTATCTGCATTTTCGGTTATTTTAATGACATTGCTTCATATGCAAAAGGTATATCAAAGGTACTGCCAGAAAATTGAGGATGTCATACAAACGATCCGATCGGAGGGCAGAAAGCGAAAAAATAGTGCAGATATACATTCTACTATTGAGAGAAGATTGATAATTATGACAAATGAATACAAGGAAGAACTGTTTAGTGAGTTTGTTAAACTACAGGAACTGTTCACCTTGTCGGAATACGTGATATTCCCTTTGGTACTTGTATTATTGGCTGGAGGTTCAGCCGACATTGTTATGCGAACTGGAACGATCCTCTTTAGACAGGCTAATAACTTAACAAAGCGTTGGGGTATGTTTGAAATAATGGATTTAGCTGCAATAGTGACAACACTTTGTCATTTTTACATTCTTCAAGTAGGACAGGAAATATTGGACAAGGTATGAACTATTTATTGGAATTTGAAATGACTTATGTAAAATTTATTACTAATATGGTGAATGTAGTTTTCAGAGTGGAAATGCAAATTACGCAAAAGTGCCACACAGTTGGTGTCTGAATCCAGTTCATCCACGGAGGCAATGGACACTTACGATCTATATTTACTGGTTAATGACTGGGATTGGCGGTTGTCAGGAAGCGGGTTCTTCGATGTCGATAGGAGTTTGATAGCTGGGGTATGAGCCAAATCTAGTATTTAATATTTACTTCTTTTTTACTTTGGTTTTGACAATTGACGCTGTCTTTCTTTCAGATCATTTCGTTACTTTTAACTTACACTGTGATTCTGGTGCAAACTAATCTCGCAGTTGAAGGGGTTTCTCCTATTACACCAGGAGCCAATGCGACTTGCGTTTAGTATTAGAAAAACATTGCCTAGTATATAGATGGTTCATGTTCCAAGTTCAATTTAATCACATATATTTAATCACTATTAATCACATGTACAATTTACCGAATTGAATACCATGTGCCATTAAATAACCATTTACGGTTCACAGACATCATCAGAGATACGGCTTATATCTATAGCCTAGTTTTTGAAGGAAAACGGATGTGATACGGAGAGGAGGGAGCTAAATGACATTCACTTTCAGTTAGTTGTAGTTATGTGTGCAACCTCTGAGGATACTTCACACATGCAATTTTAAAGACTTTTCATTCTCTATCTTGTTATTTTTAGTGAAAGTATTAACAATTTTTCACCAAGTTTATTATCAGATAAACATGCACATTTTACAATTAAAAAACTGCATCCACTGGTAAATCAAGTGTCAATGTCAATAAAAAANATTAGCTAGTAAAAACAAGTCCCATTTCATATCCAATCCTTACTACTTTCATTGCTTCAAATTCAAATACATTCAAAATATTATACCCGTGACGCTCATTTGATTTTGATTGCCCCTTCACGAACAAATCATTGCCCTTACTATTAATCTCTAATCAAAAGTTCATACCTGCCAATTCATGCAGCCCCTCATAAAAAAAAGTCTGTTACAACTTTTCAATGTTTTCTCCAACACGCAAAAAAAATCACACCCCAATGTAATTTGCACTCTATTGCAATTTATTGTCAATGCATGTCATCGTCATTAGTGGCAATTGTCCTTGAAGACAACTATGACTTGTTGTTACGAATCTTGACTACGAAGTCATCCATCTCTCGATTGATTTCCAATTGAAGATTTCACATCAACAAGAAAGTAGTAATTTATTCTTGATCATAATAAAATCTCTTCTAAGAATACGATGTATATAGGTGATGATAATGATTCATAAAATAAAATGAATTCACACAAAAACTACCCTTTACCCCTTTTCCTCCCTACGCAGAATATTGCATGCGGCGACTTGTTATAATTCCTGTAATGTAATTTACGTATATAAGAATTGTGAGCGGAAGAGCCCAAGAACTGTTCTTGTGATTATATGAGAACCCTTTTATTCTCTTTGTGAAAAATCCATATGTATCTACCTAATATATTATAGGCTTATTGTCATCATCACGACTTATCAAGCTACCGTTGCGCTGTATTTATATGGCTTGTTTAGTGCGGAAAACTTACTTGTCCACTTTCCCATTCTGTTCCTAGCGTTGTGTTCATTTAAAGCGGAAAAGTACACACAAGTAGGTAGACTCAATAATAATACCAACAACACCAACATGTTTTTTAACTTGAGACGATGACTAAAAGTGCAATACGTGCTCTTTTTGTTGTCGATTTGCTGCTTTTTCTGCACAAAATACTTGCTCAAGCTTAACAATAATCTTGAACTTGTCATATTATAAGTTCATGCATGTACGTGTGCATGCTCATCTATTCTCCCATGTAAACTTTTCACTGTACAGTTCATTTGAGATATATGAAAGCACTAATGAGCGTTAGTCGCAGTACCTTGAAAGGATTTAAAACATAGGAAATGTTGGATGATACTTTATTTTTTGTATCAGATTGCCATTAAGGGATCCTCATAAAAGTGGGTCTATATACATGCTGCTTTATGGATTAATATATTGAAAAGAATGGAAAATGTGACTAGACTCAACTCATTTTTGTTTTTCCCCTGTCTGTATAGCAATGAGATTTTAGCAGTTACCACACATCACCAGAAGAAAGGAAGTTTTCTTTTAGAAAAATTAAAAGCGGAATGACGAGAATAGTATATAGTGTGAGTATCCTATTTACCTGTTAAGTAGTCGTGTGGTACTAAGCTGGGGGTAGTGAAGCTCTCAATCTCAACAAAGTCAAGCCGTCCACTTCCTGTTTCAGACGGAAAAGTAACGGAATCCAGATAAAGAGAAACATTTCTGAGTGCATTACACGTCGGAGAAAAAACAGTGGTTGAGTTGAAAAGTGAGTCGGAGGATTGTGGTAGTACTAATATTGCTAATTTGCAAATGCCTTTATTCTTGAATGAGTGACGTTGAACCAAAGTGCATTTCATTGCAAAATGTGACAGTTGACAAGTGAATTTCTACATGGAGTGATGTGTGAATTGTGAAGAGTGTGTGTAACAGAAAATGATTAAAGTACTGATTACAAAGAATAGGAAACACTA
>JAHZNA010002521.1:0-33945 GCA_027743935.1 Sinodicranocentrus sp. ZH6
CATTAATCTTCACCTGTATACAAATTTTCAGCCAAAAAGCTTTTATGTGGCCATTCGGGACCTCAGGTCCAACAGCTCTGAGGTAAGGTATTACGTAGTAGGTCTATTCTTCGTGTAGTATCGTGCCACAATTACAAACAAAAGCTAAATCTATGCAAATTAACTAAAATGGAAGCATTTATAATTTGCAACCAGGCCAAATCCAAAATGTTAACCACTGACTGAATAAAATGTGACGATGTGATTTATTTATTTTGTTTTATAATGAAGGACCAAACACGGGCCAATATACCCCACGGGATGTTTACCAATCGAATAAAATGAACTACATCCTGATGAAGTGAAAATCGATCTGTCATCAGTTAATCATAGATACTGATGCATTGTCATTATCATAATTAGTCTTCGCGAACAATTTATAGACACAAAAAAGACTGCAATTGTAGTAATTATTCTTTGATGGATGAGTAGGTGATTATAAGTACATTCATTTTAATCCGTTGTAGCTAATCAAAGCAAGTGATATGTCCATAAATGTGCATTTCCACCTGTCCTTATCCATTCAAGTCTTTAACGATGTATACTTTTTACACTACTAGCCTGACGGAAACCGAAGAATATAGGTTTCTTAAGATATGACAAACCTATTTGGAGTATGGAATGTTGGCTTAACCTGTCACATCGATTCCTTCAGCATCTGTTAAGTTGTCATCACTTTTTTACTAAAAAATTTCCTTACATCCTACAATTTTTCCTGCAATTATGAAGTACCGGAATATTTCTTATGTTGGAAAGCGCCATAAATGGAATGACGATTTTTTCACGTATCGGTTGTGTTTGTGTTGTAAATCATAATTTCATCAAGTAAATCGATATTTTCATCCCAACATGAAAAGATAAGGGTGCAGCAACACAACGATATTTTTTTTGAAGATGTCATCATTTCATATCATCTTCAGTACCCAAACGATAAAGTGATTGTCTCATCACTATCACTATTTCGAGCACCACCTGCACCTTCATTTTACTTTTCCCCACTTATTTCTACACGATTGTAAACACAAATATCTAAGCTCTTTATTCACGTCTGTCACTTCATCATTTACCTCCAAATATGGTCATCATCATCGAAAAATTGGCTAAATGTTCCTCATTTATTATTCCAATGAGTAAGAAATTAGAGAGGAAGTTGGAGTTGGAGGATGTACTCCGCTGACCGAGCTATCTGGGAATAGTATAAAGTAGGTACCTACTTACAGTGAAATGTGTTACGACGAGAGACATTTTACTCACCATTTTTCATAAACAGAGAAGAGCAAACCAAAAGTAAATGAATGAGTGATTGACACCTTTTAGTACTTCATGTATATTCTAGCAATAGGATTTCAGTTCGATACAATGTGAAATATCTGATTAAATAAAATACTCACTTGTATAATATGCAAAACACTGAGATAATCACTCTTAAAAAACGTAAAAGTTTCCTATGAAATGATATAGTATATAAATAATCTGACAGCCAAGCTCAAAACAAGGAACAAGTCTTTTGAAAGGCAAATGAGCACACATAAGCATAGTAAGCATCTTAATTAGGAATCGTAAAACGTGATATGCTCTACGAAACGAACAAATAAATATATGAGTCAACTGTTTTCTGTACACATACTAAACATCTTTTGTGAATCGTATTAAAGTTCAAATGGATGTAAAAAAGAGTATGTGCACTGTAAGGAAGAAAGTCATTCAATCATAACAGGCGCTTATTAACTTCATTCACATTACTCAAAACAACACATGAAAATCGCCTTTTCTTTGCATACTTGAACGAAAACAAAATCTGTTATCATTTTAGCTCCACTCATTCATTCCAAAAGGGGTTGCTCATTCATTCTTATTGTTAAAACTCATCATCGCATCATCAAAATGACTGCAAGCACACCTACAAAAAAGCATCCGTCATATAATCTTTTGCCCGCTGCGTGATGCAGAAGTTTTAAGATTAAAGCTGCATGGTAGTTTCAAGTTTTTAGCATTTCTGTCTTACGCACGCACCACTTTATTTAGGAATTATGTATTGTCTTTTTTCATGACTTTTGGTTAAGAGTATTAATTAACAATTCGAGACCGAATGCATGCAGATGAACTTTTTTAATTTTGCGTACTTGACTACTTTTACAATCTTCTTGTTTCTTTGCATCAACAAGACAAACCATTGTTATCATGTAGGTATGCCTGAAAATCAGGTTTTAACAATTAATTCTTATTAACAGGTTGTTTCCAGAAATTATTTATGCGACATTACCCAATTTATCTAGCAAACCCAATAATTCTATTAATATTAATACTATAACAGCACAGCATTAGAATCCTTAATTGAGGAAAGTTTTAATTTAAAGCTAAAACTCTATTTTAAACTCCAAACATATTAAATTTAAGACCACCTCCACAATTTATCGTTTACACACTTCCATTCTCCATGATATACGATAATAATCGTCCAATTAAGTTGTCTTATTGAGCACAGTATGGTGCGATAATGATCCGTATTCTTATGTCTGCATGCTTCACTTTCTTACAAAAGGAAGCACCCAATTCTCAAGGAAATCCAAATCAACGCATAGAACTGCCAGACTCACCTCTTTGAGATCAAGGGAGAGCGGTTGGTAGGTATTTCGCAGAAGATGAAGATGCACAGACTCATAATGCATGCAATTTTATGTACATATACTGTAAACTGTACTAGTGAAGTTTGCTTCCCTACACATCATTTAGGCAGAGAATTTTGATATTTGATTGAAGTGAAGGTACGGCGGAGGACGAATAATCTGTGCTATATTATGCAGTAGGAAAACCTCCTGTTGTTACATGCATGAGAAAATAGTGTAATGTAATGCATCATTATCTTTCTGCTAAGGCTCTTTAAGTAACCTTATACAATTTTAGTTGTTTATAGGATAGTGTATTATGACTACGAGGATCTTTACACAGTCGGTGTGTAATATCATGTTTTTTGGCAAAACGAGAGGCAAGGATCCATGTTCACCATGGTTGATGTGCATTATGCACATTTCATATTATTGTACCGACACATGGCCACGTGTGAAAGGTAGCATGCCATAAAGAAAACATGTAAAAGGGTTCCTTTCCTATCAAAAATACCTAAAAGGCATATAAGAACTATCTATATCTGTGAGAATTTGGATGAGTGATAGGAACCGCAAAAAATTCGACGGTTTTGTATCCCAATCGCGCATATTATATGAGCATCTTCTTCACGTCAAGTCCTCATAAATATATGAGCCACGACAGTCTATAAGGCATCTTCATCGTGTACCATGTTTAATATTGGATGAGGTCAAACAAAACATAGTAGAAAGAGGATTCATTTCTATTTCCCATGCACCAAGGAAAGATCATTGTTGCTCTGACGTTGGGACGCTCTGCATCTCAACGATAACTGCCTCCGGAGGAGTTGGCATTTTTTTACATCCCTTCTTCAATCTTCCCTGTCACTTTAATAAATTCAGTATGTGATTTTTTCGGAATTTTCTTTTGTGAATACAGTTTCTTCTTATCCTTTGTTAGAATTATGTTTTTCATAAGGATCATAAAATAAGTTTGTGACTTTCTGTGAGATCGGAGAGAGCAGCTAAGTATATTTTGGCTGTATGATAAACCACCTTGTGGGTATTGTGAGGATTTTAAGTGATCCGTGATAATATCCGAGCTTGGCTTTACAGAGTTGGATCCATTTAAAGGATTGCTTCCTACCAGGTAAACCCTAAATTGTTTAATCGCTATTTAAACGTAAGGCTTCTGCTTAAAATTTACTTAGAATATTGACTTGCACCGAATAGCACTGCATGAGCAACATAAAAAGATAAAAAAACGAAATGTCATGTACCTTTATAATAATAAAGGTATCAATTTATGAATATTATTTATTGCCATTTTTAATCTGTTCTGCAATTAATTGAAGCATCAATATTTCACAGTAAGGTCATCTTACATACAATTGCAAATCATACCGGTAATAGTATGTAATAAATATACAAATACAACGTACATATACTAATTTTTTCCGTATTATAATAACAAGTTTTGAAGTAAAAAATATGGCCATACGAGTTTACGAGTCCAAGGTTCCAAAGAATTTCTCTGAAAAATCCCATATCTCCTTTCTCTATTTCCATTTTTACTCTAAAAAAATAAGAGCCGAGCTCAGAAAAAATATCAACATGACACACTTAATTATAAATTCAGGAATACGCAAAGCCTTCCTTAGTGACCTTGCGCGAAATACATCCTTGGTCATCTTGTTATTAAAAGTGATAAATTCATAATTTTTGAGACCGCAACCTTCATCGAATTGCATTTGGCCAATCCCAGTAATAACATTGTATCATGTTTCTCCATAGAAGAAATTAATTGTCCCATACACATGCTGATTAAGGTTTTGAATACAAATTTACATATTGATGTAAAAAAAGCAAAACCAAATTTGAGCAAACGATATATCAAGAGACCAAGACATGTGTCATCCTTTGTCCTAGAAATTGGGATATTGTTCAGCTTTTTGTTTGGCATATATCCATCACCCATTTCAACACAACAATCAATTCTGCTTACAAAAATTCGTTAGAAAATGAAGATGTGTTTCTTGTCCCTACCTTTGCAAACCGTGAGATAACAACATCATCTTTTTATGAAAAGCAAACAAATCACTTTATTAGAAACGTTTACGTGCATATAAAGCAGGTTGTAAAGTTTAGTAAGTAATTTGTAAAATGTTCACTATTTTGCAAAAATCTCAACTTTATGCATAAAATCAGAGAGGATTGTGATTGTACCTGGTGGGCAGCTTCATACTTCATCATCATCCGCTGACATAGACAGAGTTTTATGAGATGGGCTTGGTCCTTTTCATACTTATGAAATTTTACAGTCCTTTTCATACTCGCTTCATAAACTCATTTAAAACGTTTTTGCACTATTTCGTAAACTCATCATCAGTTGAACATCGTTTATCCTAATATGTGTGCTGTGTCACGGAGTCCGTAGTCGTTTTTACCAGCTTTTAAAATGCAACAATCATTTCACTTTCTTTTTCATTTTATACCGAATAATGACAAACAGCAATTTGTGGTAACTTTACACTTACTCATTCAGCAATTTAGTAATAATTCTTACTTCTATTGCATTTATGGACATTACTCTGGATGAATATATTAGAAAACGAGTTTAATAAAATAAAGGAATAAAACGACAGCAGCAGTCATCAACTTACTACAAGTAAAAAATTTATGGATTTGCTGCCAAAATAATGGACATTTTTTAAAAATCAAACAAAAGCTTAAAAGTTAAATATAAGTATATTTCAATATTATATCAATTTATAAAGGTCGGAGTTTCTACGAAAAACTCACAATCACAATCGTTAAGATTTCAGCATAGGTTGGTTTTTAATTTTGATTGATGGATTATCAAGTTTACATACAGTAATTTCTATTTCCAAGTCAAGCTACTATCAATTAGATGTTCAACAGAGTTTACTTGTTTGATGGTTGCCAAAAATAGAAATGAATACTTTGACGATCGTCGTAGTTGCTTTCATAACAAATTGCACAGGGGCAAAATAGTTTGTAGAAACGAACCCCTTACCTTAACTATTTAGGTAAGTAAAAACAGAGGGGGTTTTTCTGCCACAGCTTGCGACGTTGCGATGAACACTATTTTGGCTGATTAGTTTGCCCACAGGGTATTCGAATTATGAATAGTATGATGCCATTTTGAAGTAATGTCGTATCATGGAGGAAGAGAAGGTGCAATAATGGTAGAAGAAAATAATGTTCTTTCTAAGGTGGAGGGTTTTGCACCAAGTTTTAATTTTTTAAAAGTGTCATATACATCATGCCAACGTACATAATCATTCGCACATAATGAGGTTTTGATAAATTGATCTTTCAAAAATCAAAATGCATTCTACTATACAATGAATTTTCATAATACTGCATCGTAAAATTGCACACTGAAGTTACAAATACGAACCTGCAGCAGTCACTTCCCTCTTTTAATGACACACTGTTATATATTGCACATATCATGCAGAAAACAAAGCTGCACATTTGGTGGGTGTATATTGTATTATATCGCACTTCTTCCTGTCACTTTCCATTGTATGAATCTAATCCTTTTCACAGTCCATTCAGCGAGAAATAAAATCAGTTTAGTATGTTTGTGAGGACTTTTTTTCAGTTCCGAGGAATCCCTTTCATAAAGCCTTTACATTTAGGGTAAAAAACCATTTTAAACAAACCGTTTTAAATCATCACTTGTCGCATCCGGTTGCATGATATGACCATCCTTCTTATATTACTATCACCACAGGGCACCTCCACTCACCAAGTCCCCAACTTTTATTGAAATGCTTAAGATGTTAGTTATGCAAATAATTTAATACCATTTTCCCTTTTGTTCCTCAAAGCATATATTTTTTGTCACTCTTGTCAGAGGAATTTTCCTGCTCTGTAATTAGCGTTTCGAAAAAGAGCAAGTAGTGTCCTGAGTTGCATTGCCAGTAAATGAAGCTTTGCTTTGAAACCGCGGAACATATAACGTACTTAACTGAAGCATGAAACGTGTCACTTTTTTGGAGGAAGTACTAGTACGCCTATACTTTCATGCAATGAGGAAGGAGAAACGATCAATATACGTTCTCTGTCAAAAGAAAGCATAATGGTTTCTTTAACGGAATAACAATGACACAAAACTATATACTTATTTTTTCAATTTTGCAAAGCCCTGTTTTCAAATGTCGTTATGTGATCGTGTGCTCTTTCACTTCAAAGCATTTCAATTGACGAAAATTAGGAGTTCTCAGAATTTGACAAGTCAAAATTAAAGCTAAGAGCAGGGTTCTGCAACTATTCTAATTTTTTTTACTATTTACAATTAATCGGCTTTTGAATTCGCGATTAAATATTTTAGTTTAGATGTAGTTATATGAAATTCTAAAAATAATTTCTTGATTTAATTTGACCTGTATTACGGGTCCTTTCCCATGGCTTACCTTGTGTTTTTGCATCTTAATATAAATATAAATAAATAAATAAATCTTTAATCTCAATACAGGTGTGCTCTTTGGCTAAAAAATACTATGAAATCATCAACGATTATCTCATTTTCCCAAATTCCATAGTGCATCGTCATCAAGTCATCATCATCTTCTTTTCAACTGTGCCCATGCCTATATAAAGGTTGACTAGTTTATGGTATGCATATCTTCACGCACATTGACATAGTCGCGACGTACAAAAGTACATAAAAAAACGAGAAAAAGGGAATTTATTTTTCTCCATTTACAGTACAAACGCACTATTTAATGTTTGTCTTAACGTGTCTATACATTCAGCTCATGGCTCACGTTCAAAAGTATTTTGTTGTCGTTTTTCTTGTTTTTTCATCGATTGACATTCTGCCTGCGTCTGTCCCGCTTTGAGTATATATAGATTTATATAGGTACACTTCAAGATTAAATTACTGAACAATAATAGCAAGAAATCCTATACACCACATTGTCCCAATTCCATTGTTTTCTTTCAACATTCTCACATTTCTACTGTTGACGTTGGCACTGGCTATTCTTGAAATCCACCCAATCGAAATCGAATTCCACAATATGGCATACTAGTTTACCTCATTCGTAAAGGAGCCAAAAACAAGCAAGCCCCCACAGGACCAGCAGTCAATTAATAATTATTATTGGAAAGCCTAATTATTCCCAATTAGCGTGTCAGTGTTGCTTTGATCGATTAGGTATTCTACCCATAAACAAAATGCTTTTTGTCCTGTCATTATACGTCACTGGCAGAAAATGGAATTCGATGTTTTGAAAAATATTCTAGAGAGTATTAGTACGAAGTACTATGTATGCGAATGTGAACACAGCTTTTCAGCAGGGGACAACACGAAAAACAAAAGATGCAATTTTTGCACACACTCCTTCTATCTATAATTAGCTTTGCATTAATTATTCCCACTGAGCGATAGCAATACAATGCAAAATGTAACCCACAAAGACACCAACACCTTCTTTCTATGGCATTTTCGCAAAATGCAGCCTTATGGATAATTTTCTTATTTTTTTTAAAAAAGGGCTGCAGATCATAACGTTTTTATAGCAAATGCAGATTGCATGGACGGCATAAGTAATGCATATACCTAAGAAAAAGAAAGATGCAACCAAGCTCCCATTATATGCAGCCTAAATGTATTATGCATAACAATACATATGAAAAAAAACCTTCTAAGCTTCTGTGATTGCTGAATCATTTTGTTTACTGATGATATTATTAACCCTTTAGTATTGTGAAATCCCTTGGAATGTATGCAAAGAATATGCACTTTAAAAGTGGAAAAATATACCTATTGATATGAGAGTGCAAACGAAAAGTAAAAATTCACAAGAAAACAGTCACTTTTTAAAAATGGGATTTGAATGCAAGTTCTTTTTAGTTTTTAGTGACTTAGAAAAAGGTGCTCTTAAAAAGTCTGGTTTTGTAAGGCCATTCATTGAATTTAATTTGATGCAGAAGAGCAAAATGTCCAAATAATAAGAAAAGTCTGAAAAGCAGGTGCAGCACCAGCACCTTATTATATCGTAACAGAAGCAGCATTATTCGCATTTTAAGCAGTTGTTATTATGCTTTTTCTAAGGAGCAAAATTTTGTATTGAAAAAAGATGTTTTCAATGAAATTCCCCTTTAAATGAATTCATACATTTTGTGAATTTAGAGTCGAGAAATCATTCGATAATAATAATGATGGTAATCATGTAATGATCGTAGTAACTGTAAATTATACGATTGCATTTTGTGTAGTAATCGGACCTCTCCCAAATTATTTTTAAAAAGGCAAGTAGGCATGTAAAAGAGGGATGGAAAGTTATGCCTGCTAAACTGGTAACAACCAAGAAAGACGAAATTATGAAATTAGTCAGATGAGCAAGCAAAGTTGTCTTCTATATAAAGATGTGTAATGTTGTTCTAACTGACTGTACAACCATTTTTATTAAACGATTACTCGACAAAACTTGTGTTTTTATGTTAAAATTTGATGAGATTCTTCAATTCTTTCAAAATTCACTAAACTTTACTACCGCATCTTGCTGGTGGCGGCGGGGGTCATCGTAATTTTACAGCTTGTACCTTACAGCTATAAACAGATGTAGTATATGCTGACGTATCATCATTCAGCATGTACCCATCCATGCATTTAAAATTTAGATGACACCCTGTCATTTTTACTAGATTTTAATGACTTTCAAGTCTCTTCTTCCTCACGAAGGAGTTCCCCCTGAGCAACTCATTTAAAGTGAAGCCACCCAAAAACATTAATGCGTCGGGATAGAGGTGCTCCTCTTATCTCTAAATATATGAATATTAAAATTTTATTGGTGATTTAGTTTCGTATATTTACATACGAGATTGTTACTGAATTTGAAATCTGAAAATATTGTAATATGTAATATTGGACGTAAGCCATTGTCTAATTGTAAGTTTGTTCGAGTGAACGATTTATGAGGAATTCAGCGCATGACTTAAAAATGTACGTGCGATTTCTCTTCCGAATTTCTTGCGTAAATAAAATATCTACAAAAGTGTGTCCTATTTCGTCCGGCACATGTTTAGCGGAAATAATTAGGTCACAATTTTAAGACATTTGAGACCCTTTTACATAAATTATTTAAAGTCTTTATCTTACAATAGCTGTACAATTTTTTCCATAATTTCTTGGAATAAAGTTATTTTCCCATCTGTATGTTTTAATTAGAATGTAAAGTATGACATGTAATTGCTTCGATGTACTTCCGTGGGGCAGATGAAGATCAGCAATTAAGAAGCCCCAAAGTATTGTGTAAGATATTACAATAGACTAAGCAGATTATTACTCAAAGTTGAAAACGTTAAAGCACGAATGCAATACACTACGGATACAAATAATTATCCCACTGTACGGAACGGAGGCAGTCTCAAAATTGTGCGAGAAAATGAAAGGAGGTTAGATCGGTTAGTATTTGAAAACCATGTCGTTTAAAACTTTTAAAAACGGCAATATGCATACGAAAGGAAATCCGTATCCTTCCGTCCGTTTTCTGCTTGCGTATAGGACCTTTAATTCTAAATGATCCATTTAATTTCAAAGCATTGATTGAGTGAACTAGTTTTATATCATTTATCTAATGAGCTAGTCAAACAACATAAGAGCATATACTCGTATAGTCTAATCATGATGAGCAGAGTTATTATTGTGTATACTTAGGGTAATTATGTGAGTTGGATCAATGGGTATATAATTTCATGAGGTTGGTCTATTTACTAATGGAGTTTCGTGAACGGAATCTTCGGAGTTTCTCATTTGTACTTGCAGGTACTGCGTATACATTTACAGTTATAGGGTTATGTATGAAATTCCAGATTCGCTCTACATTGACTGCCTAATTTGCAACACTGTCGACCCTGTTACACTTGAAGTAAATAGGAATAAATATATATTTGCGAATTTGCTCAGATGCTCACTCCCTTTGCATTTGTTTGTTATACTATACAAATTCTGGGAATTTCGTGATGAGTCTTTTATTTATTGTGTTTGATTTTCATGTCCCTCCAAATCTGCTTTCATATCATTCAGACTTTTATTTTAATTCAAATTCAACATCAGTAGGTGTAGTTTCCTTTCAACCATATCTACAACGTTACTTACCTATAACTCATTGATTAGCAGTTAAGCAAGTAAGTAACTTTTGCATTCGGCTATTTGCTGTTTGATCAGTCAAAATGATATATGGTGCTGCTGGCATACAAATTAAAACAATCGATGATATCATATTATGCCTATCTTTAAATTTGAACGATAAGCACATAATATATAATTTCAGACAGGAAATCACTGGAAAAATTGAGAATTCGTTTAGTTCAAGCATAGAACTATCGAAGCAAGAAAGGGAGTGGTCATAACCATTAAAATTTCAATAACTCTCATGTATCGCCTTGGTTGGGGAGGTATACGTTCACACCATAAAAGCCAAATTACAAGATTTGGGCTTCTTGACTATTAAATTATTGACGCGATTTGAATAAACATTGTTGCAAATAAATTTACCAAAAAACTATCAGTTATTTTACAATGCTTATCCGACCCCTTTAACACTATCAATTAATTTGAGTTAACCCAAAGCTCCCACATCACTTCGTGGTTACGCATCTTTTCTGATTGCTCAAGTCTTCGATAAAGATACTTGATCTGAAAGGTAACTTCACTTTTGCCTCCTGTTGCCGTAATCTCTAGAAAATATATTGCAATTTAGGCATTGAATTGCAATTTCATATTTTTATTACAATAATTCTATATACAGCTATTATTGAAAACTCATTTTGCATCTTTATTATGTACACACACGCTCACAATAATAAAACCTGTGCTCACGCTAATTCAATAAGAATTAGGCAACCGTTGTTGTATACTCCATTCATTCATTGGGTTCCATACCTTATCACATTTTCATATTAACTCACTCTATATATGTTTGTACAAAGGGTGATTTACTAGGCATATTATAATGAAGTCGAGAAGATGCAACAAGTGAACAATATATCTACTTATTTAGGTATATCAGTAAAAAAGGATTTTTAAGGGAGAAAATCAACCTAAAATTTTTATTTTTTTTGCGAAATTCCAACTTGGGCTTGCTTGACCGTCTCGTCTGCATCATCACATCACCATCTTTTTAGAATTGGTGTTTTCATATATAATATGGTGTTATTATATAACACGCTATAAACTGCTGTTGTTGACCGTTGACCTACAAAATCATCGTGTAATTCGTATTCAGCTATGTACGTTATAAACTTTATCAAGCATGAGCAATATTTTTTACTTTCGATATAAGCACAACATTTTTCATTCATGTGTTTTAAATCGTAGATAAAATTTCTAGTATACGCTTAAAAAGTCACATATGAGAATATTGTATAATCTTGTAAAATATGTTTCATGAACGGGACGATGATGATGACAGTGCTTTTCTCTACAACTACAACTGTTATGCGTGATGATGGTGATGGTAATGATGAACCTTTTTGTGTGATTATATGCGCATTTTTAAGAGTGACTGTAGTACAACTTAACCAAAGTTATACAATGTTGCGTAAAGGGTCATCTAAAGTCATCAGATCACTTTCATCCTCTTCTGTTTCCATCCCTTTCATCGTACTCACTACAGTATCATCTTCATAATCAAAGTTGGTAGTTATAGTACAAGATTTGTGCTTTAAAAACTCATATGCATATTCATATTCATACAGTAGTCAACCTCTATTTCAGCAGCATTCATTTTTACTGCACGAGATTCATTTTTAATGTTTTAAACCACAAAAAATTCGTACATCTATCCTTGCCGTGAGCTAAGGTTATCTTATCCACTTGTTTTTACTACAAATTACGTTTGCAGGGACTTGCGTTTACTATGTCAATTCATTTGTGAGAATGTGCACAAATTTATGTCTGTACAGTTCGGTAAAAATCATAACTAAACTAGCCTGAAGTCTATTTTCTGACGATGCTGATAAATTTTGTGGTTTTCAACCATTTTTATCTTTGTGTACTATATGCATTCCATATTTAATTTGGATATGACATGCACTTGTAGCATCATAGCTATGCCTTTTTCCTATTAAATTTAATAGGAATACACGTAGTATGGGAGGTTGTGTAGCCTCTTTTTTACCTCGTGGTTTACTCACTTGCCTCGTGAGGTCGAGATATTCAATGTAATTTGTAATTTTAACAGTTTTCAAGATTTCTGTTGACCACATCTTGTCAGTTCCTTCACATCTCATAATGTGACGCAAAGCTCATCTTCATTAGACAAGACGCTGAGCGGTTTGCGCCAGCTCACTTTACGTTTCTAATGTAGTTTATTACGCGTGACACGGATATGTCATTTTTTTCCGTCATGAATTCAAGAAGCTACAAACAAGTGTAATGACAGGGTTACAACTTCTGTGAGTTTGTATATAATGGCCAGCAGTATATAGCCTACGGTGATGCAATAAACTGAAATGTACGTCAAAAAGTTTCCCTGGTATAAAATAAGCTTACAGGTTGCATTTTTGTAGTTTTAAGCAGCTAGTAGTGGTTTTGCAAGCGGTAACTTTTGCTTCCAATAGTTTACCACATTAAATTCATTGCTGTCGAATTCTTCAGGGTTCTAAACAGTGTATATTACCGACACCAACATAAGTACTTTAGTGGTTTACAAATTAGATTCAATGTCTTCCTAATCTACAAATTGTCACCTCATCACAAAAGCAACACACACCTGTTTTACAAAAATGCACTTGTCGAAATACACTAATTCAAACGGACAATCAGCAGTCTGGTGGTGGTTAAATAGCTTCAAAGAGCCGTCACAAGTACCACAGAAGAAAAAAATGTCGATATCATTTCATTAGGTCATAAAGATTTGATGATGCTGTCCTTGAAATGATTTACTTAAAGACCCTGCACTAGCACCTCACAAATTATTTTTTCACCGATATAACCTAACAATAATTTATGCATGCTTTATAATAATATGTTAATATTATATTCCATGCTTTTTCACACTAACATGTGTACAAAATTATACTCTCTCCTCCGGACGTGATTTGCTATATCTCAGCACACAGTTGACAAGTTCACCTGTAATGATGATACATACCTGTAAAGCTTCCATTGACAAATCAAGGGCGCTATAAAACTCATCGTCGTTAACATACATATTGGCTTCTTCAGTTTTTCCCCATCCTCCATAAAATAGCCTAATGATTGCATTCTAATGTAATGAACATCAACTAAACAAGTAATAAAGATCCACGCACGACATCTTAGATGAATCCCTTATGATAAAAATTACGACGCGACAGATTCAAACCAACAACATAAATTTTGCCATCATTTTTCACTCTCTGACTGAATCTTCTTTCACGCTACATATTTTTAACCAATTGGGCTATCAACAAGGCAAGAATCCGATTCAAGGCTAGCTAGCATCCTAACTGCCTAATGCAGTCTGCAATGGGAAGTAACAGGAAAATGCGGAATGCTGTTTTGCATATTAACTCTGTTACTGACTTTGTAACCACTTTATCGTCATCATTGCCATTGCCATAAAATCGATTCCGATTCCAATTCATGTAATTCTTTTTTAAGACAATGGAAGATCCCTTTTGATTTTAAGGGATATAGCAATAAAAATATATAATAACAATAACATGCAAGGCATTAGAGATTGCACTTGTTGCACGCATTCTTGATAATTGCACCATGTGATGAATCCATTCAATTTTGTTATTATATAACTACATTCGGAACGGCTCAAGTATAAATGAAAATTATCTTCGAGATAATCTTTTCTCTCGTTTTTTTGTCGTCTCAATGTTTCAGCTAAATGCAATTTGTAAACTTCATTAGTTGTCAACCTTTAAAAGGTAGCATCCTCATATCCTCGATCATCATCATTCCCATTAACGTCAAAGACAAAATGCATGAACAACTCAAGTAAACTGGCTATTCTCAAGCTGTGACGGTGATAGCGGCAGGTAAGGAACATGATTGGAACTTTGGAACAAACTTTTTTGCTGTAGTTTAACAGCATAGCTCGTAAAAAAATGCCGCAAGCGTTGAAGTAATAGCATTACTGTCAATGACAATGACGACTCCCCTTGTTCAATTAAATTAAGTTACAAAAGAACAAATGAAGTGGTTCATCTTCCTCCTTCATTATTCAAACGGAATGAATTATTGAAACGAATTATTCAATTGTAAATATGAACCAAGCTGAGGTAATAGATTCCAGTCACAATCTCTTGGGGTGATGATGATGAGACTTCGGCCTTGTCATCTACCGGGATTTGCCCATCTTTTCTCATTCATATGTCAACAAATGAATTCATTTTTAATTTGTCATTCCCTTAAAAGGACATTGGTTTTTGGATTGATTTGTAAAAGACAATGTATTTTTTTGCTCATAAGGTTAGTAGATAAAATTACTTTTTCAAATTATGAGTACTTAGAAGAACAAGCATTATGTCCAGTATTAGTTTACAAGATAAAAGTCAATTTCCCTGTGTGAAAGGTCGACCAAACATCAATGATCCTAATTGGTGTAGCCATGAATATGCATATTTTGCAGAGAAACATAGAACGTCTGCCCCGTCAACTTCAAGGCTTGAATAGGAATTCAAACAGTTTAATCTTTGAAAAAACAAACTATAAGGGGTATCATATCATGCACATTATCAACATTATAAATATCATACTCATTCATAATCTGATTTAAGATTAGGACAATACTCTGCACATTATTACGCTTTTTATAACTTAAGGTCGAAGGGTGACCGTAAAAATACAATATCGTACCGTGTGCAATTGTGAAATGTAAAACGTGAATGAAAAAATGAACAGGAATTCTTTACCTTCACTGGGGTAGTAAAATCTCTAGAGTTGCATTGTATAGCTTTTTATATACATTTTTCTATTTTACTTTTGTAGTCGATGCGAAACATAAGAACATAACCTGAGGGACCATCTTCATCAGTGTCATGTGATATAATACTTATACAGTATATCATATTTTAAAACCACTATTCTTCAAAAACAATGCAGAATATAACTAATAAGATGAGCTTGCAGTACTCTGATCGTTGGATTGCAGAGTAAACTAATTTTGTCAAGCAATTATTTTTGACCTCCTCACTCAAGTTGTGATCCGTGTAACGCAACGTTTAACTACAAATTCAATTCTTTCTTTGACATTGAACTGGTTTTAATGGGTTATGCTGCTGATGTCAAACTATATAATATTTCATGTTACTCAGGTAAATCTTATATAAGAATGGGCAATGCATTGTGTCTTTTGAAAAGTAAATACCACATGGCACGTTGTGTAGCATGCTTTAAAAGAATCTACTAACGATATCGTTATTCAATCACTTGAACATCCATGAAGAAACCAATCCATGACAAAGCTGATCCACATCTACACACAAGCCGACTGTGATGATGTGCTGTAAAGGGGTATTATGTATAAAACCAAATAACTTGTATATTGCACTTTAAGAAAGCATTTCCTACCAGAAAATATCTTTCGAGGACTTCAAACAGTAAATAGGTAACACAGAAAAATAGCTATGAGATATGAATTACATGACGAATTGAACGCAAGATTATGCAACTGCACTTATCCATTTTTTCCACCAAAATAATTTCTACCAAAGATGTCCATTTTACCACACAACGACTTCTTTAGGCATCGTTATACAGGCATATTATACATAAATACTTTATGAGTGTGTCAATTGGCAACTTTCATATTTTCCCATTTTAAAAAGGAAGCAAACAAAACCAATTGTGGCTTATTCACTCAATAATGCATTTCATTCGTGAAAATGATCAGATAAAGCTGGCTAAATAGTTTATTATGAAAATGTGATGATACACCAGAGTAGCAGCAAGTCACGGCTGACAATACCTTAATATAATTTGCCCTGACGGCGACGAACGTAAGTACATCATTTAAAAAAAACAGATGCAGTTTTTGCATCTGTCAAGTGACCACCTCTCATTTTTGAAAGCTCTCCCGTTTCACAAAGATAATATGATGAATAAGGATTTCCTGCATCACAAATCCTATCAGATCAGTAAAATGAAAGCAATATGGAAGTAAAAGGATAACAATTGGTTCATTCAAGTGCTGTGTTTGCAAACATAATAATATATGCTTGCATGATGCACGGCGCATGTGTAAGCCTTTCAAATTCCTGAGCCAACAAACTTGATATGCATTGAATGAAGCTGTGGTGCACTTTTACCCGTGTAAGCGCACGAACCAGTTGAACAATCACTAATAATAATTTTTTAGCTGATCATATCATAGCTAACTGATTTAATTCATTGTTACACGAATTATGCACCTAAAAGTACATAATGAAAGTACAAGTGTTGCCACCGTGGAGAAACTGCTTTAGTTACTGCCTCCTCCTTACTCATCCTCGTATAACCACTGTATCGCCGTTTGTTAATCGTTTGTCGGAGGAATATGAATAAATAATACTAGTGTACTCTAAATAAATGACACGAAGAACAGTTATTGCTACTAATATGAAGTATGAAACTTCTCTTATAAATGATATTACTTCACGAGACGTTGGCAGTTCATTGTTCGACATGTGTAATAATAATGCATCATCATATCATGCACTACTCAAAAGTTTCACGCTAGATTCAAAATTATTAATGCATCTTGCCGCACTACCAGTGCAATATGCTGACGGGAGTCGAGAGCTCTGCTGTAATCTGTAATCCTGGCTTGGTTTTTTCTAAAGAATGGGAATGGGAGAGCAAAAAGAGTGTCACGAAGTTCTCCAAAAGTGAAGTCACGACTTGAAAAATTTGGGTGTTTGGGGCAAGGATTCATCATCTTTCTTGGAGATTACCTATTTGTAAACACATTGATGCTCAAACTCAGAACGTATAAAAATGAGAAGTGCTATAACCCACAACCATGCACCACCTCATCATACAAGCATAACTTTGGGGGAACTTTATACTTCATTGGTTTGACTGTTATCATCGTATCATTCCTGTGACTGTGAGAAAATAGATTGATGACGACTATATGGACTTTCGCGTAGACAAGTCTTTTTGGAACTCATGATCTAAAAATTTTGATTTGTACTTTAGAATACTGATATTGTTAGTAAATTGTATTAAGGTATAATATTTTTAAGATTAATATGAAGCCTTATAGTAAAGTATAAGTTGTAAGTGAATAGCGAGCGACATATAAAAGCATAATGGACAACCTAAGACTTTTACAGGTCTGGTGTCCACTCATTTCACCAAGCTGCAATGAAATCCTTTTGAGAAGGGCATAAATCTTTGATTACGTTTACGATCACATAATAAGTAAATTATATTTTTGGAGGATATGAGAGGACGATTATGACCATCATAATAATCTTCTTCAATAATCCGTGCTACAAAACGAACTAGACTTTTTAAATGTAAAGTTTTTTTATGACAACTGAGCCATGAAATACTTGAAAACAAAAGAACTGATTCACAGCTCCGCATACAAAGTACCCACTACAAGCCATGACAAGCGTCTTCAAAACGTACAAGTATATGTATAAGTATATTTCGAACGTGGTTATTACCATAATACAAGGAATTGCTGACGCCACTTAAATAAACATTATGAAAACGGTTAAAAGAGCACGATCGGATGTGCATTTTTAAAATGGTTGGGCTGTACTACTACTGTGTTATATATTTTTTATGTAACTTGTATTCGTACAACAAAGTGGCAGGACTAGTCCAACCAAACTATACAATGCAATGCACATATTCTAGAAGTGTTTGTCCCATTTTTAAACAAAAAAATATGACTAATTGCACCTATCGACAACATCCATCCGTTCACGATAAACTCTGCAGATTCACACGATATGTATATAACTCCAATTTTGACAAATAGATGCAATAGACCCAATTTCATGAAACGAGCAAGAAGGAACAAGTATCTGCAATGTTGATCTCGATATGCGACCATTTTGTAATTTGCAAACAAAATACATTATTTACCTTTTTCATCTTCATCAGTGCAGACCTGTAACTTGTTACAGTTGCTGGTGTAGATCTGTGGATGTGCGTGTGTGCCAGCCAGGTGTATGAATGAAGTTCACTGCTATCATTTACTTCATCGCCTTAATTCCTGTCATATTTCCACTACTCGTGTTACACCTTAATGAACAGAGAGATAAGTCTTGCACTCGACCTTTAACACAATGGCTACTTAACAAACCTAAAGCGTTATTCTTTGGGCGTGAGCTCATTTTCGACAGCAATTTTCCCTAAAATTATGACCTTACTGTGTTTTATGGATTTTAGTGCTAGTATATGCATATGCACTATCCATCCAAATACGGGATACGCAGTGATATATATTGTTTGTTTTGTATGTTATATGTAGACAAAATCGTCGGGTGGGAAGTCTGGATGTGGACTTCTTTAAATAGTATTTGCATATAGCCTTTTTTAATGAGAAGGTTATTTTCTTTTATTAAGGTATTAATTTAAAGACCAAATTACTAAAATATCAGCACAGTCAAGGAGGGTAAAGTGCTATTTATTATAGCTTTATTACCTCTTCATTATGCCCTTCCACATTCGGAATAAATAATACCAAATTGAAAACCTTGAGAACTAAATGTAGCTGTTGTAGACAATACCAGCGGCCATCGACCATAAAAACATTCGGAAATTATGCGAATTGCAGTCAAATACTTTAACTTCCTATTTCTCATGAGAAAATTTAAACAGCTCACGTGATAGTAATGATTATTATTATAGTTTTCTGATACGTAATTCAATTTTCAGAACTTTAAAGGAAAATTTAACCAGTATTAGGTACGAAAATGGATCTACTATAATTACATAAATATGAAGCATAATCCAGCTATGCATAATGCTGATTTGTTGAAATTTTATTGAGTTTATGCATTTTTCATGAAAAAAGAATGAACACATATATCCCCTACCATGCATAAAGTGCACTTTAGAAAATTGTATGAATTGCCGGAAAACGTCTAATTTTCATAAGTACAGAGTTTAAAACTGTGGATGTTTGAAGATTATGTATTTATATTTCCAAACGCCGTTAACTACATAGCAATTGCAGTGTTGAAAATATTCACTTAAGGATGATGTCATTGCATTTTTAAAGGTTCGGTACTTTGCTCTACAGTGCTAAAAGCGATTTTAAATTTTAATATATTATTATTATGCCAGAGCTAAATCAACGTAACCTGGGGCCAGTGGCCATTTAGTCACGATTTATGATTAATTACTTCAGGTTTGCTCATATTGTGTCATAGAATAGGAGAAAGGAGAAATGGGAAACAATATGTATAACATTTGAACATCCTCCTCCGAAACCACCTATAAAAAAATCTACATTTCACTCGAAGCAATATCGTGCACCATGAGTGCCTTCTCTATTCCATTGTAACGCAGAAGTCAAGACTATTTAACAAATGAGCTATGAGATCGGCTATGATTCTTTTAACAATTAGCAAAAAAACGAAAGAGATGGATAGGGAGATATTAAAGATTCCAATCAAGATATATGATGTACACACAAAGCAAAGATAAAGGATGACAGAGAGTAGATAGAGAGACGCTATCATTATAATTATTATTACTGCATTGTTAATTGTTGTTTGTAATTGTGCCGATGATGTATGTTATGATGTTGAATGAGGACTCTCGGGAGAACGGTACATTTTACACATGAGCTGATGCACTGTTGTTGATACGATAGTTTGAAATAGGAGAAAGGATTTGTAATTGATGAGACACTCTTACTTTTCGGCTGTGGTTCAATATATTTTATACAATAATGAATGAATGCAAAAGTTAAAATTGGCAACCTTTCATTAGTGAGCCATTTTATCTTAAAGCTTTTCATTCTCATGTACAAACGAATCCGTCACGCTTGACACAAATATATATACTTGCATATATTTTTTGTATTCTTAGCATTCCTGCTAACTTGAGTACACATTTTACTCCATTCCGTTTTCTGCCACAGTTTTGGTCATGCATCATCAAACCGACTTTCAACAATTGAAGATAATATATTTATGAACAAATAAATATTAAAGGGTTAACGGTTAACCACAGAAGCACGGGAATAATGGGCAATGAACAACTAAAATCACAATTTCCTACTACTTTTATTGCATAGCTATAATCATTATCAATTGTGATGCAACCTGATCTGACGAGCATATTTGTGCGTGTGCATCATCTTCCTTCATGCATTATGCATTTTCTATTGTTTTAGGGAAAATGCAAGTTTTGCAAGGCTGAAATATCTGGGCGGATCCGAGAGAAAATGGTGTAATAAATGAAGGTTGTGCTAGTCTGCTAAAGAATTTTTAATATTTTGAATTTAACACCCTTTCACGGCTCATTTATCCCATTCGTTCCATTTTTCCCTCATGCAAACTTCACATTGCCTATTTGATTCCATAGTTTAAAGCATGAAATTTCCTTTTTCCATTTCGAATCATCCCTTGTTGCTAATTAGGCATCAAAAGCAAAAACAGTGTACATGTCTCGAAGGTGGAGATAAGATACGATCTCTAATTGATGACGGAAGGTATGAGATATCCCACCCTATCTGTGAGCTTTTAGAGCAATATTAGCACGTTTGAGAGAAGATGTGCTCTTTTACCGAATGGGATATGGCTCTCGTCAAACAGGAAATATAAGCATAAACTCATCACCATCATCGTTTCGTCAAGCAAAACAAGTAAAAAGCCTTTGGGTCACAACATATAATGGGCTGTCGTTGTTTGGTGATATGTATTACATAAGAAATCTGCACCAAGATGATTAGGACGATAGAATCATTCCCACCTCCAACTGTAGATCTACCCACACATTTTATTTTTAAATTGTATGAAATGGGCTGTGAGTAAAGCTCTTATTGTTCAGCCAGTGAACAAACTAGTCATAATTTCAAATTTGGCTATCTCCACCATTTTTTGTGTGTTCGATTGTGAGAAAAAGTGCAAAAACGATGGAGTGTTTATGAAAAAGCCACAGTGCATAAATTAGGAATTTCCGAGATATAATTTTTTTGCGCTGACGTTGATACTGTCAGATTGTAAGACAATTTTTTGCTAATATATAGTCTTGAAGAAAGGAAAGCTCATTCATTTGCAGTAACTTATAATTTTTGTTATTCTTTCAAAAGTTAGGTTTGTTTTTAATATACAATGCTTCCCTTCTAATCTTCACATACATATAAATAAATATGTATGGTTTGAAATGAAGATGTCCGGCTTTTTTGAAGACTTCAATAATAATAAAAACCTCAATTGCATATTATATGAGGAGATTGACGATAAAATATATCGGAGGATGTGGTTATGTGGTGGCGTGGTTACTGTGTGAATACTGAACACATGCCAGTATGCCTAAATTTCTGGGCATTGTAGCGATCGCTATCAGATTTTCGTAAACTATGGGAAAAGGTGCATCTTTCATCATAAAGCATCCTCCAATACCATACCGGTTTTATTACAATTGAATAATTATGATTTACCAATAAAGTCAAATAAAAGTTTGTGACAAGATGCCAAGAAGGTGTATTCTGGCGTGTTTAAAACGAATAAAGTGTAAATTATTGCAGAAATATCTTGCATATTTTGCCAACAACTGGAGTCATTGCAGATTACACAGACCACCTTCTTCGTAGTATGTATATATTCATATGGAAATTCGTACATTGAATGCGCCTTTCTTTCATAAAACTGCCCATAAAAGATTTCTTTCTTAATATTCAATCATCTCAGTAAGGTAATTATACGATATAGCTAATGGCTAAGGAAATTGACTTATTAACACTTGGCTACACTATTCTTCAAGTGTTGTAACTTGTATCGCTTGTGCCTCCTGCACAAACAACAATATCTGACTGCCCATGAATTATCAATTCAAAGATTTCACTCATTTGATTTCAAAGGTTTAAAAAGATGCAAAGTTAAAGATCCTGAGCTACAGCAATTTTTTTAGTAAAAGTGAATGCACGCACGTAGTTTTAATTGAAAAATTATTTTGCGAAAAATAACGATAATAATTTGTACTTTTATGTTAATGAATTATGCAATAAGTGGTTAGGGTATAATTTTTATGGAATTAACAGTAATTGGTTATTGTTTACCAAATTTGATATTGCTTTTTGTGTAGTAATTGGCTCAACAAGCTCTTTCATTCAAATATGATTCGATTCGATACTTTTTATCAAATAAAATGAATGAAAGAATTTAAAAAATGATCCATTCATGATTATGGCGATTCTGTTTGTGATTCGGACTATTCGAGTCATCATCAAATCTATCATCATTGAGTTCATTATCAAATCATCTTTGCAACAACATATAGGTAATTGTATTATGGGATTCCTGAACCGTTTAATAAACTTTTGCAGTTACGACACAACCCAATCTTTGAAAAGTAACGGCTCGGACAATGGATGAAATCAAATAACCATGAGATATTCTAGATTCACATTTTCGGAAATATTAGGATTGCAATTTGCTTTCCATAAACTTTTTCCAAACCGCCAACAACCGTCATTAAAATAGCTTTTAGCAATAAAAATTAATTCAATACATGAATGCATATACGTTTTACAGTCTAATTACTTGATTGCTTTTCTGCATCGCATATTTGCATAATAAGTTAGCTGGAATGGATTATGAAAAGGTAAAAAGTAACAATTTGGGATTTCTCAATTTTCAAAGCGACAAAAATGAAAAGGATTCAATTTTTTGAAGTTTAAAAGCTTACAAATGCTAAAATCATACAATGTTTTTCGCAGAACAATCTTCATCTTAAGTTTACACAGATTCATGACTACATTAGAGACTGCTAACAAGCCAATCTATCTCAATTCTTTTCCTTATTGTGACTATTGTCAGGGCTTTCATAATAGCTGCGTCTTCTGTTTGAAATCAAAGACAAGATGAATGAGTTCGCGTGGACTTGATTCACATACCAATATCTTATATTCAGTTAATTTACGACAAACGACAATGAATTGAGCACGGACGGTGGTGGGAAAATAGCCTTTTTCTGTCTGTACACACGCATCAAAGTGCATTATGCAACGGTTTTTTTTCGTGAATTTCAAAAGAACTTTAGTGAAGTGATGAAGAGTTGGGTGCGACTGCTTTCAACCTCAACTCACATTTTGTCAGTTCCCTTTACATGATTATAATTCAAGCTGCATTCATTGATATTCACTCACGATATCACGATGAAGTGCATTGCTTGATTTGGTAATGTTTTTCCTAATCCAAGCATTGAAACGCACTCCCGTTATTTATAGTGTTCAAATGATCTAAACAGTTTCCTCTCATTATTCTGTAGCTCTCATTCAATTGTGAAGTTTATAGATTGTTGACAAATTTTACGTTACGGAATGCATTTTAGGGTTGCGCTAACCTTAAGAACATTTTAATTCCTGTAACAGCTCCCATATATTGTTCTGCACACAATAAAAATGAAAATCATTTAGAAGCCACTATAGCGGACTATGTTATCGATTCATATGTGCTCAAACAAAATGCGTAAAGATATTTCACTTCATAGGAACTCTTTTTGCGTGACACGAATTGGAAAAAAACATGGAATTAGCGTTTTAGTCACATCAATCTCATATTTCGCAACTGAAAAACTCAGCTAAAAATTCCAATACGTCACGGTTGTGTACATTAAGTTATAAGATGATCATGTAGCACATAGCTATTCAACTGGCGTACCTAGGCACTAAAATATTTTAAAGCGTTAAGATGATAAAAGTGGCAAAAGTTTCAAAGTGGTCAAGAAAGAAGTAATCGGTAATGTCATGCTTATTCATTTATATTCTCTTCTGAGTGCTTACCCGCGCACACAGAGGCTGCAATTATATAATATACAGCTTACTTCACATCCTCAATAGAATTATTAGGTGTAATTTTAATTACCACAGAGTTAGTGTGTATACAGCGTGTTAACAAAGTTCAAAACAAAGTAACATTGCGTTGCAGTTTGCATTGCGGTCATCCATCCGTCATCCCTTCTCTTTTTTACTTAATTTTTTTCTTCTGTATTTGTGTACTCGAACGTAGACACGTATGAATAGGTATAGTTAACGCTAGTCCATATTTGCATAATTTACGCATTATTAACACTCATTATACCTTGCTCTTCTGCCGAATTCCTTCTTCTTTTTTACTTTCTTTCATTGAAACAATGCCAGAGGTAATGAGCAACATTCTATTTTGACACTCAAAATGAAGTTCTGACGGAAAGGTGCATATATGCGGATAAGGTCCCGACAAAGAAAAAAAGGATATGTAAATAAATTGTCCTTAAATCATGTTATGTCATAATAATGCAAATATATATTATTCGATGGAGCAAATACATGGCCGTTTTTACTGTTACATTGTTGTCATTCGTTTTACTCGTCATTCCCATTGGGATTGAATGAAGCGAGAAGGAAATAATAACTAGGTGGGAACCCACATTTAGCACTATTTCATTTTCCTCCCCCCACTTGGATTAAGTGGTGGAATATAAGTAGTGATTTTGACATGTTTGAAAAACACCGTTTAAGCGAAACGGCACCATTCCTAGAATCAACGACAAAATTATACTGTATTCAACTAACGACAACGACTGGCCACGAAAATAGATGCAGTTGAAGATTACACACTGCTTGAAATCTCTTCCCTCCTCATCGTCGGTGAGTCGTTTTGCATTCTAGCGATGTCAATTAGAAAGGTATAATTTCCTTGAACGACGATGTCGATGAAGTACGTATCTGAAGGAATCACTGATATGCATGCATACCGATTGTGGAGTGTGACTCAATAAAAGCAATATTGTTTGGATCTTCTCAAGCATTATGAGCAAAATGTAATACACTCAGCAAGATACCTAGGCTGCATCATCACTTCACACAAAAGTCACCAAACCACCATCAGCACGGCACCATCTTTTTTCCAATGAATGGGATGCAGCTTTGTAAATAGCAACGGGCACTATAGTTAGTTTATAATGTACGCATGCGTGTACCCTCCATAAAAATACGGCGTGCTTTACGCTATGAAAAACAAAATGAATTGGATACATTGTTTAATGGTGACCCTAATTCTATTTATTTGCCAATGAATTGATCAAACCCTGATACTCTTCATTCATGCACTGCTTGACGGTGGCTGTGATAAGAGAAGATGCAACCTTCTCAAGAATGACGACGACGACGTCGGCAAATAACATCTCATGAAGTGTAGAGCACTGAGCTCATAAAGAAGTTTCTAAATTATATATCTAATAATAGTCTATGTCAATACTTAAGAAGTTGACTATCTATTTTTTACCTTGTCTTGCCTTTTCGACAGCCGAAAAGAATTATTGTAATTACCCGTCGTCGCTTATTGGATAGCGTGTAAGTGTAATGCAATCTTTTAATTCACTTGTTAGATATTTTGAGCGACGCACCTTCTCAAGCACGCAAAACAGGCAGAGTGAGTATTTCGAATTTGAAGAATGATTAACGAAAAATGCCTTCTTGATTACCAAAGGTTAAAACAGCATGTTATGCGTTTTAAGGTGAGGTATGAAAATGCATTCAGTGGCAAACGGCGTTCTACACAGAATTTTAATAAAAAGCATTGCATTCTTAACATCTTGATACTCACACAGGGCAACATTGTTGTCGTCGGTGGATGGATCGATTCTCTCAAAATGAATTATTTACGCCATTGTTGATTGTCACCGTGTTCTTTCTGCCGCTTGCTGCTGTCATTGTTTGAATAGGTGTAATAATATTTCCAAGTAAGGAGCCTACTGCATCACACGTCGCACAATATATCATACATGGACTTAATGAAGAAGTCAGCATGTGAGAACCGAAGAGAATTAAAGAGGTAGAAAAGATTAAGCAAGTGCAGGTCTATACTTAATCATCATCACTTCATAAATTGTAATGTGTATATGATGAGGACAAAGAGTGGAGTGGAGCATCAACCACCAAAAACTAGCACCAAGCCCAATGAGCCTGTCACAAAAAATTGGATCCTCATGTAAGCATAAGGGATGTTTTATGCATTTTTGCATTGTGAAGTAGTGAGCAAAAATGACGTCGAAATTGAATGCAACAATAACAATGTCATATTATCGTTAGTAGCAATTTTTTTACCTCTCGGGAATTTTTTTGATCCTGTAATACACCATGAATGTACTTTAGTAAGCTCAGGGTTGTAAAAAGTGTGTGTTCTGGGTTTTACTAATGCTTCTTCAAATTAGTTCTTTAATCGTGTAGGACTTTTCAGCAAATAATACCCCATTATGCACCCTGCTCTTGTGCAACTGCAGCATAATGAATGGGGTGATAATGGTTCTTTTTGTAAAGAAGTAGTTTGTTATTTCGTACAACAGCTTTACTCTACATTGTTATGTTTGAATTATACTAGCGTTCTTATGAATTGTTAAGTCACACTCACACTCACTTTAGAGCGAATATTAAAGTAAATTGTAGTATTATGATTATTTATGAGGATTAGACATAATTTTTCGAAATGCAATGACCTGTGAAGTTTTGAGCAATGCAATTTGATGTAACAACACTAACGGTGTGTCATTGTGATTGTTTGAGATGCTCCTGCATTTACTGCATCATCTTGGGTGACGGCACTGGTGACAGGAGGGGAACTCCTACAAGTTTAAATATTCATGAGATTCAGGTTAGAGAGTTCTATTCAAAATCGACAAAATTAATAGGTTCGCACCTCATCGCTCTCGGCCTGTCAGTCCAGACTGCAGTCTAGCCAAATCTACCTCTTAAGTTTTCGAAAATAATAGCGATAATTGTGCTTGTGGTTTATGAGGATGACAATGATAAGAGCTGTGAAGTATAAAATGATAAAATCAAAAGGAAAGGGAGATCATGAAATGAAGTAGAAAATCATCCTTGTTTAAAGCCCTTACCACCAAAATAGAAAGAGAGCCGAACATGGTATCGTTGAAAATTTGATTACTTTGATCACAAATTCATCGAATTCACATCACCAAATCTTGAAATTTGATCTTCTCAAACTTGCCGTAAAGGAACACACACAATATAGGAAATGAATGAAGATGATTTAGAAGATGCATTTTGATGGCATGTTGACGATCACATATTATTCTACCTGAAATTGTTTTATGATGACCGCTTCGAATTTCCGAAGAACATCAATTTTTTGGTTAATTGAGGGGTGTGCTGATTTTAAGTCGTTAGAATGGTAATATAACGCAGTGTCTGGTAAGCTGCGGTTGCAAAGGGTGCGAAGACAAATCAACAAAAGTACCTCTTTCGGGGTTAGTCAAGTTGGTATATTCTATGTTTCCTTATTTTGTAATAATGAGTCGAATTTGTTTCGAGCACGATATTCCTATAATTCATAATTCACAACAATTTTTTGAAATGATTACCCACTTTAGCTATCCCAACACTTTTATAATGTGCGAAAGGCTTCTAAGATTTCATAACCGTTCTTGTTCTGCAAGCATGTACGAGTATTATGCGTATTGCATTGCATATGACAACAGAAATATGCGTTTCCGGCAAAGCGTTAGAATTTCATACGGATTGTCAAGAAAATGCAAATCGCTTATGCCTTCATATTCATGAACAGCGAGTTTGCTGCCGGTTTAAAGTAAAATTTTGAGTAGTGGTTTTATTTCTAGTGGATTCATATCATCAAAAAATTAAGAACGCTTCGGACTGATAACAAGCTTTATTACTAAAAATGCTTTAAGCAAAAATGCATTTTCGTGGAGAAAATGTCTCACGGTCATCAATTTGGGACATACAGTAAATCTTTTATTTGTCAATTTTTTTTACAGACTTTATATCCCCTTAACCTAAATCTTGGAGCTCTGAAAAAAGAACGATGTTGCTGCCAAAAAGATTCAAGAATGGTGGAGCCATTCTTCTTCCTTGTCTTTTGGGATTGGTTACAGTGATTTTCCTCAGTGTTGAAATCGCAAATGCTCAAAAGTACAGTGAGTCACCGCCACGGTACAGGTATGATCAGCTGCCGAAAACGGCATTTACATGTCAGGGAAAGCTTCTCTGTAAGCAATTTTGACAGATAATATTCATTATGTAGTGATTTGTTCGTCATTTTGTGCTGTGTGATCTCGTCATTGGCGCGTGAACTCAAATGAGCCAATTTTGCATTCATAATTTATGGTACAGATTAGGCAAGATAATTGGATCAAGATTGTTTTGATGAGACGTTTTTGTTACAGGGTATAATTGAAAATGCATGCGCTCACAGTAGTGGTTTTAGATAAAGAGCAGTAGCCGTCGTGCGGATGGGGGATGTGCGCAGTATCAAAATATTCAATCATTTAGCAATTATTGTAACTCACGTGTAAAAAGCAAATGTACGTAACAGCAAGAAAAGCTTCAATTAAGAAAGAAATTAGGTGCAGACTAATGGTCTAGTTTTTCATTCAAAAAAGTGTTATCTAATCAAGGAATCTTTCATGCGTATTGTGCCACTGACGTTCTTCTTCTTGCTTTTATCGTGAATTTTGTCATGTCTGCACACATTTTGGAAAGAAATGGGTGAGAAGAATAAATGGAGGAAAATTTTTTACCATGTTGATTGCGTTGTTGTATTATCACATGTGTATCAATCAACAAGACACTTTCGTTGAGCCGTCACCGTGTGTGTAGGAAGGTGCGCAATAAATGCAATAAAAGTAGAAAAAAGGATGATGAGAAATAAAATAGGTAGGGATAGTAGACACTTGAATTAATTTTTCGAAATGTTCTATCATCTTGAAAAGTTACGGTGCATAATTATATTTATCACGGGAATCACAATCATTTTTAACCTTAAGTCAATTCAATTCTATGGCGGCGTCCTATAAGTGGTTAGAGCGACTCATATCTTGAATAGTATGCGTTTGTGCGACTGCTGCGAGATGTTCTGCAAATTTTGATTGTTGGTAACTTATATACGAAGGATGGAAATGTTTTTTTTTGTCATTTTGGGTTACCTTTTGTCGGGAGGGGCTTCTTTTAGTGGATAATGGCGACGATAAATATACTAAAAAAACGCAAGCTTCGCTGACTCATTTAATAATTAGAAGGTGGAGGAAAAATTGAGGTACGCTGCTGCACTATGCATTTTTTATCAGAAAAAGATATATGTATACCGTTCTTTCATATCTAAAAATCATTGCGTAGGCTTCATTTGCTATTTGGTTCTTTGTTAAGGTTGCAAGGTTTACAGGGAATTGTGTCCATATCCCACAGATTTTCCCTTAGATCTGAACAATATTAGTTATGATGGGACCGTAATTACTATCATTAACTACGACAGAAGATCCTTAGAAGATGGATTTTTCATTACTCTATCATTTTTGCAAGAAATCTGCTCAGTTGCAAGTAGGTTGTTTTGTCAGGATAGCTTATGAATATACATAAGGGCCAGCATGCAAACTAATGCTGATAGGAATAATACTTCATAACTGTAGCACCTTATAGGTACCTTGAGGGTTGGATATCTTCATTTCATGGTTTTTGACGCAACTATGAATGAAAGGATTAACAGCATAGGGAACGTGCTAAAGGTTTATTATTATTATATGGCATTTAAAATTCACCTTACACTCTAGAATGAATGGCGAATCACACAACTTTGTTTTAATGTATGGGTTGATTAAAAATATTTATTGCACAAGTGTCAGATTATAAATTGTGCCATATTTACGATTTCCTTTAGGAACATCAAGTGTGCATCGACTACTACCAGGTTGTATGCCACGTAGATGTAGGAACAAATCCGCTTGGTCACATATTCGAAATCTACAAAATTTCGTCTGGCCAAAAGAGTCCTAACCTTGATGCTGGAAAATTGTCTTATGCTAATCCACCTGACTCTATTGAAAGGAACACATTGGGGGATGATTTTCATGTTGAAGAGTACAACAACAATCGTTTGGCAGCATCACAAAACGCCTTGAACTTCCGGGCATCCCCGGCTATTCCAACTAAAAAGAGCAATAAGGCCAAAGAGGACATTTTCTATAATAACAAAGGTTTTATTCCATCATATAATGTTCCGTCGACAACTCGACGTACTACTACAACCACAACCACCACGACTACAGAAGCTCCAAGCTCTTCAACTCCAAGAAGACCTTCTTTGGAGACTTTTGAAAGTTACGAGACTGAATCCTTCTCAGGATTCATTCCAACCCGAAACAGCTTCGGAAGGGGTCAAGACCCAACTCCAGATTTTGATGCATCCAATGAAGAATTTGCTACTAAAAATGAAGATCAATATAGAGCTAGAACTGAGACATCGACAACAGCAAGACCTTTCGTCTTCCAGAATACATTTAGAACTACTTTGTCTCATATTCCTTCTACTTTAAAGCCCTCTGCTCAAACTTTCCAACAACAACCGACAAGATTTAACGATCAGTACTTTACTAGAGTTCCATCCACTACCAGAAGGCCGGTTTCAAAAGCAGCTCAGTTCTTTCTCCATACGACTAGTCCGGAAGACTATTACACTCCAGAATATCGACAACCCACGGTGAATCCTTTTGCTCATCGTACCAACCCGACTACTACAGTTAGACCTAACCTTGTTTTCCAATCTAATTCCGGAACTCTTAAACCAAACATAAAGACCTTTTCGCACACTGATTTTCCTTATGAAACATCTACACCCTTTCCAACTAGTACAACTACTACCTCTGAATTCCCCTCTACAACAGAATTTTCGTATGGAAAACAAAACGACGATTTTGAAGTTCGCCAGACGACAACCTACAGTAACAACTTTGCTCATACTACCAGAAACAGTAATTTCTTCAATGTTAATTCAAATGCTAACAGTAAATCTAAAACGGACGACTTTAGGGGCAAATCTTCTACTCCGCAACGCCAATTCCCTCCAGAACTTTCAACTCAGTACGTTGAGGAAGAGACTTTGAGACCTCGGAACATAAATGGAGGAGCAAATGCTCAGAATTCATTGTCCAAACTGTCCTCTCCTGTAGTAGCTAGTAGACCAAGGGATAACTTCGGATTTTCCACAGTTCCACCTCCAACCACAGCAGAGCCGTTTAGTACTCCAGCTGCCAGTAGTCAACAGGAAACGGCTCAAACATTAGCAGCTCGCTTGCAAGGTCGCAATTTGTTTCAGAAGATTACTACCAAGAATCCAGAGAAGTATTCTATCTTTTTTGGTAGAAGCACGAAGTCTGTAAGTGATGACAGACTACCGTCTCCAGGACCAACAGCTTCGTACAGTTCTTCTACCACATCCAGGCCGTCCAGACCTATTAGAACCAGGAGTACTACAACAGCACCGTTTGATCATGTTTCATCAGCATCTGAATCCGCATTTGATAGAAGAGGACGTTTGTCTCGTGTAAACACTTTGTCATCTACAGTTGCCCCGGATCAACCCTCCTCCTCAACTAGACCCCTTCGACGTGGTGTAAGAAGGCGAGTTAGGCCTGGAAGCCGCCAACAAGGAAATAATTTCGATCCTCAGTTGAAGTACACTAGAAGGCGGGTTGAGGCTGGTCGAGAAGAGAAAGAAACTAAAACTGATGAAATTTTCAATGCCGAAGCTTCCGTCTTCCGCGGTGATCCTACCATCAACAATTTCTTCCAAGATCAGGTACAGTGTATTCCGACATGAAAAAGTGTAAATGGCAAGGAAAACAGTATGTGAGAAGATAGGAATAATTTTGTCTTGAATTTCTTTCAGAAGAAAGTGGAAAATACTGGACCCCAAAGAGAAAATGCCAAGGCTGGTCAATCTACAGGAAAACAACGGCAATCAGTGCAGCAGTTCCCCAACGAACAGTTCTACGGACGTCGTGTTCGGCCCAACGGAAATAACAATCGTAGCGATGTGCAACAGAATAACGACAGTAATTACAATAGTAGTATTCCTGCAAGTCATATAAATGTTGATGAAGGTTAGATAAAAGAAGTGTTCTTGCAACGTTGCATGTTGCATGAAAGCACTCAAAGACTTAAACTTCCATACAAAGAAGCCATCTTCACTTTAACGTATTCTTTCTGCGCTCTGGGAACCAAAAAATCAAGGCTAGATGGGTGTATGAAAATGCGTACACAAAAAGTTTCTGCAAATAGTTTTGATAATGGTTATTTGATAGGCCTGATTCACATTTTGCAAACATTAAGGTCACGTCTTAATCGAATTTTAGAGAATATCAAACAGAAAATCGCATAGCTAAAGAGCATAATTACGATAATGAGCGATGCAAAATAATGTCCTAGATTTAGATACCAGACAGACGATGATGCATAAACTTTGTGCACAGTAATTTGTACATTTACTCGGATTTAGAGAAAGCAAATGAGCGATGCAAAATAATGTCCTAGATTTAGATACCTGAAAGACGATCACGCATAAACTTTGTGCACAGTAATTTGTACATTTACTCGGATTTAGAGAAAGCTAAACACAGTTGCACAGTATACAGGAATAACTTAGCACAATAAACCCATGGTACTGGTTTGCTAAATTAACTTGCTTATAATCTCATTTTTCCAATTTTGCATTGGAAATAAAATAGTGATAGAAAATGTGACTAGTTTAGACTATCGTTCTACACTACAAGTCCACCAACTTTTTGCATATGTAAATTCTAAAGACGCATTATAGCATACCGTTCTCAATGTTTATGAAACTACGAATTTTATGAGTGCATAAGAAAGATCATGCTTAAATCAAGCATAACATAAATAACATAACCATATCTTTTCTTAGATCCCAATGCTGCAGCTCCTGGACCAAACAGACCCGAGGTCAGACGTCGTGTGGTTAAGCGAATCAAACAAAAATCATCTACAACGGAACCAGATAACTTCCCGAATAACTCCACTGTAGACAAACACTTTGTCGTCACTGGCTCCACATTACGACCTGTCACAAGAATTAACGTGAAGACGAAGCTGGGTGGAAAAATTGCAACAACATACCGTACCACTGAAATAACTGATGCATCATCCACTTCAACTACAGCCAAGCCAACAACGCCTTCTACAACTACTACAACTGAAGAGCCTGAATTGATTACAGCATCCGGGGATGACATTGAAAAGAGAAGGAAACAAAGTCAAATCCCAGTTCAGAATTCACCTTTGTCAGCACAAAGTTTTAAAAAGCAACCTCCATCTACTTTTAGTAACGAATCCCATTTAGTCATTAAGGTGATAAGCGACAAGCC
>JAHZNA010002522.1:0-30891 GCA_027743935.1 Sinodicranocentrus sp. ZH6
TTCTCATACTTTCTGAGGAGGAAGCCAGGCTTAATTATACCTTATCTTGGACGGTGGTGGAACTTCCAGGAAGCTCCATCATCGTCCAATCTCTCCACATAACAATATCAGTCAAAGATACGCAAGACAGCTGAATCCTGTTTCCAGCATTCCTCCAGCACGTAGCTGGGACGGATAAAGAAAACACACGTTTTATCACGTTCCTCTTCTCCTTTGCAACTCTGTACAGGACTTAATCTCCAGCCAGGAAAAGAAGTGTTAAAAAGAGGATAGAAGTTTTTCAAATAAAAAATGTTCCTTTCTCCAGAAATGCCGTAAGGCATCTCAGCGGTCCTTGTACATGTCCGGTTTTCCCATCCTGCCTGGGTATTTACCCCACCGACCTAGATTACTTGATACATTCTTAACATAATCTTGGGTTGTGACTATTTGGTTTATTAAAACAAGTGTTTCTATTGGATGAGGCGTTTCTAAAAATATTGTGTGCTTATAAAAGATTTTTTTACAGGGATTTGTATTTTTCGCCTGTAAAGATATGATGAATGGTGCAAACAGAAACAAATGGTGTGGAGGGCAAAGAGTCGGCATAAGGAAAATATATTTTTGTTATAAGAAAATTTTCAGGCTTATCAATCCATATCTTTTGGCATTATCAAGGCTGCACGTGTTGTAAGATTTGCGGCAAGACGATATGGGACATTGATTGATTGACGCTTTTTCCCCTTTGACCTACATGCCTTGGACATTCCTTCGGTTGTGCAGAAGAATCATGGGGAAATCGTAAATCATTTTTATAGAGATACCTGTTGACAAAAAGCAGTTTGGTTTGGAAGGATTGTTACCTAAAGCAGATTTATAGATTGAGGAAATGCTGGCGTCGCAGCTGCGGAAAAAGAATAAATAATATACATTTTTCATTCTAAATGTTTCCTCAAAGAGAGAGAGGATGATTAATGATTGGCTGGTGACCAAGAACAATATCGAGGTGATTGTATGATTTAGACTTAATTTTTAAGTTCGACGACGTATACTATTTTATTTTTTAGAGTTTTATTTATATCTAACTTCAGATCTTGCTGACCCGCCAGGTAGATGAAGACTAGTAAATAAATTCAATACCACGACAAAAATATTTATGAAGTAATTTTTCAAAATACAAAATATCGTGCAAAGAATAACTAGCTTGCCAAATGCTCATTTCAAGCCATTCTTTCTTACTATTGTACAAGGAAAGGGAAACTACAAAAATGGTTTTTATTTCTCATTTTGATTATTATTCCGCTACGCACCCGCTGCACTTCCTTGACTTTTCCTATCTTTTCTAAATAGAGAAAAATGACAATATTTCCCCCTTTTCCTTCACTTTCTTTCTTGTAATTTGCTTTCTTTTCAAAAATACTATAGCCCCTTTTCAGAGAATAAATAAGAAAATATTTAAATGTTGGTAAGACTGGAAACGAGAAAAACGAAAGATTGAAGATTTTCCTACGCTGGCATCAGAGTCAAAGAAAATATCTACATTGAGATGGGGTGATCTGCGTAAGTACAGCCTTCATGTTTGAAGACAGTAACACTTTCTCCAAAAAGAAAGACACAAGTTTACTTTGCTTCCGGTCTAACGACGTATTTACACACATCTGGTTCACATCACAGAGGAAAAATCAGAAACGGAAGCAGCTCAAATGGAGAGGAAGAGGGGAGAAAAAATGAAAACTGTTGTGTATGCATAATACACGCTTTCATGAATTTTTCTTTTTCTGCTCAATGAAAAAAGAAGAACAAAATTGAAATGATGATGACAACAAAGACAAGCTGTTGTCGAAATATTTTTATGCGTTTCAATATTTTGTAAACCTTTTTCTTCAATTGATGCGTGACATATGGAGAAACGAGAAACGTAGAGCTTTATATGAACTGGAGAAACAAAAATGGAAACTTGTGGAAGCCAACTGACCAAGAATGGTTTAATTGGGAATTCCAGAAGTCACCTTAAAGCCCATCTTGTTTTTACCGCAGCGACCTCTCAGTTGCTTCATCTCAATAGGTTGCCCAGACGTGATCTCCATTCTAATTTAAAGAATGTACCCCACCTCATTCCACATTCATGCTTACATTTTTAGCACTCTCTCTGAATTTATTCAAAGCTGGCAGCTCGGCACGGATTCCAACCAAGACACTTGAGGCATTTCCTCCAATTTAGCCAATACCTTACTAAAAATTGTATTTGTATTGTGGTCTATGAAAGAAGAAGGTAATGAGGAGAGGGATTTTCTGGATAAAAAAATCGTGATTTTCTTTCTGATTGAGGAAGGAGCTGACTCAGGAACGGATTTTTGTGTTGTTCATGCATCCCAAAATAGCGTGTCTGATTGTCTTGACGAGTCTCACTTGAGGTATAACCTAATCCCTGGAATACTTTATGCATGCTGATGCGCTTCTTCAGATGAATAACTTTATTCTTTCCAGAACAACCTAAAACTCACGTACCTACAGGAAAGATCACGAACTGGAGGAAACTTTGTTGTACTGCAACATGTTTTGATGAAAAGAAGGCAGAAAAAATCATGCATCAAGCGTATCCCAATCACTTCACTATCCATATTGATCACCATTTTTCGATTGTTATCTCTCAAGTGGCATCATTTGTTCAAGAATAGGAAATAAATTTGTTTTCGAAGGTAAGGGAAGTTTTTCTTGAAAAAACTTTTTGAAAGTCAGCACCAACTCATTTCCATGAAGAAATATTTCTCCAGACTTTTCATAAAGTCATAACGCACCAGAATAAAAATGCAAACAATGTATATTCCCCTAAAGACTATGTCGATACATTTTATTGTTTTCAATCTCGGATTCACAACTGTGCTCATCTTGTCGACTTCATATATTACATTTGTTGTACACGCCGCCAACTCCTGTTCCTCCCTCCATGAAGGGCTCTATCAATAAGAGAACATGATTCTGCATATAAAACGTTTTGTGCTGGAATGTCATAAAAATGAAAGAGGTAATACATTTTCCTCTCCAAAATACAAGGCTTGTTCCAACCCCGTCATGCATAAATGCATGAATTCCCTAACAGCAAACTTTTTTCCATTGTACAAAAAAGTTTTTTTTGTCTTTTGAAACCCAACACGATAAAAACGTAAACGAATAGACGCTTTCATATTTCAAACGAATGTTTCCTCTGACAAGTAAAAAAAAGTTTGCTTCTACTTTCAAATTCAAGACAAGTAGCTCGACTAGATTCATAAAAGCCGGTAAAACAGCCCCGGTGTGGAGAAAGCAGTATGGTTGCAGTTTACCCAGGGCGTTCCACTTTCTTATCTGCACATCTGCAGTGCATTTACTTTACGTGGGATGAATTTCATTATGAAGGTGCTTGCACTGATTGTAAGTGCATTGGATTAAATAGGGCATTACAACAAAATATATGAGAGCACACTCCAAATTGCCAACTTTATCTCAATTGTATAGAACAAATAAATTTTATGAGAAAAATATGCACGACAATTATTTCACAAAGAGAAATGACTCTTTTTCCATTTCCCAGAAGCGAAATATGGAAAAAATGACATTCATTTATTGACTCGGCATACTTTTTTTTATCAAGAAATCATTATTGTTTGTTTCAAGTTCTTCTCCTATTTTCTCTCATTTCACTCACTCATATCGTCAGTATACCCGAATCTCTATTGGTTATTGACTATTTGTACTCTTCATTCTCATTTTTTGCCACTCCACAGCCCACATTGACACAACGTGAGATGCCATTTTTTTCTAAGAAAAAGAGCGCTTTATTTCTTTTTTCTGTATTTGCTCTACTCACGTTCAATATCCGTCGCAGTGACTGGTGTTGACTTTTAATAAATCTTTGTTGTCTTAAATATTGTTTCGGATTGAAGCAATAAAACCATTACAATTTTTTTCTCCAGGAGAGTAAAATTCCAATAAAAAGTAAATGTCTAACGTGTGCCTTTTATTCATTCCATACGAGACTTGCTTCCATATTGATATTCTTCAGAAGGCAATGTACTCATGTGGATTTATGAGCCAAGATTGAATAGGTCCTCGCCAATAATAATAATTCCTAAGGTGGCGTTCCACTTCTTATTTTATTTTTAGGAACCCCAAAAAGTTGGTCGGAATTCGGCAAAATCAAGAAAAGGAAGGAACACTCCATGTTTCTTATATTGTTCTGATGTAATATTCATAGAGGAATTGAAAGTGCTATTCTCCAGATAACTATCTCTTTTTACAGGGAAAACTTTTGCAATTAAATTTCATCAAAAAGAAAACCCTCGAGTGTTACAAGGTGAACTAATAATTCCAATGAGTTTTATTTCTTTTTTATAAGTTATTTCATTCATAAAACCTTACATCATCAAAACCCCTCTTGACTGCATTTTATCTCGATTTGAAAGGACTTTTTAATTGGCACACTTGAAAAAATATCTGGACCTCCTAGATAACCAGTAGCTCCTGGATTGAATAGCAAGCTTCCCCAGTACCAATTGACTTTTTACAAAAAATATCGACCAGGACAATTTTAATGACCTTACCGAAAAAATTCTTTTAGCCGGATATTACATAAAAAATGAGGATGGAAAAGGTAAAATATATTTTGCCTGGGATAATGATTTCCCCACGTAAACCAAATGTGGGACACCGTTCTTGTGGAAGAGTGGAAGGAATTGAAGCAAGGAAAAAGCTATTAATTCTCTCCCACGCCCATACCCAATCAAGTGGTCCCACTCAGAAAATCCAATACGGAGAAGAGGATAAAGGAAAAACCCTATTCATTTCAAAATCAATATTTCTTCCAAGACTTACTCCAGAAGAGACTTGAAAGTGCCGACTGAAATTAGACTATTTGTCTACGCACCCATATAGCACACATATTGATTTCAGGGTAAGAGAAAGCGAATATAAAAATTACAAGAACAAGCTCGTCCTAGCAATTCCATCCATAATCTATTTCTCCATGTTAGCAAATTACTCGAATGTTGCTGAATACTTTTTCCAGGGTGGTATCACTTTGTGCGGTGTGCACACATTTTCCTGCAGAGACTCTTGATTTAAAAGAAGAAAAATAGATCATGTGTGCATGCACAATGAATGTCACACAAAGCCACCCACTTCCGCTTTAGTGTTGCTGAGTAAAGCTCACTTTTTCTTTTCTGGCAAAGCCTAAGCACACGCAATTTTAGAAAGATACTTAAATGTATTTCTTAGTGTGTGGTCTTGGTTGAGAATGTGGATAAAAACACGTACATTTTTTTATCCAGCTTTTAGTTACCTACTCACTGGATTTTTTATAGTTTTGGATAGAAAAGGAAGATGAACAAGATCAAATCTACTTTCTTCATTTTTATTTTATACTTCCGTTCCCAAAATTGAATTTTCTCTGGAAACAGGTGAGAGCGTAAGGGAAATGAGGAGAATCTGGGTTTTCTCCCAGGACACAAAAAAACGCAGAGAAGAAATCTAGTTTTGTTATTATTGCATTATTGCCCTTCTACCTTTCTCTCCTCGAGGCTTACAAAATCCCTATCTCAAGCTTTCACACGTTTCTTTTCTTTCTGCATCTTGTATTTACAAGCTGGAAGTCATATCGATGAAAAATAGGCCAAGAAACTGGGAAAGCAAAGAAACAAAGTAGAAAAAGGAAAGTCATGACTTATACATGCATTTAAGTTCGTATATTGAATTCTACTCCTGGAAAAAAGACCATCTCCCTCTTGATTTTATTTCCATTCCGCTGACTTATTAGACAAGAAAAAATCCAATAAGAGAAATAATGCGGACTAGGTACATCATTTTCTTCATCTTTTTTCATTTAAAAGGCAGAAATCTTTTGTTTCCGCGAATCCAAAATCCAGGAGAAAGGAAAGCAAAAGTGCATATACAGTTTTTTCCAGGTACAATATATAATTGCCTAGATGTCCATCATAGTTTCTGTATTTTCCCGACATAATAATAATCATGTGTCCAACTTTTCTGTTGGTGAGTTTGAAAGTTCAAAGTCCAAACAGGGAAGATGCCATTTTGCCAGAGAATCTTTGGCGCTACAAGGATTTGAATTTGTAGAGGATTTGATTTCAGCGAAAAAACTTTCCAAAACTCAGTTGAGTTTGCAATATTCCATAGCTCCAGAGACATACTCGTAGCTTGAGGATAAACATCAAGGATAACATTATCAATACAAAAGTCACCTTGATCTCTTAAACTATGTGCGTTCCATCACCATCCCGTGTTCACACAGAGATATTCTGTTGCCACAATTTTTTCCAGATGGAGATTTTTGGCGACTTTCAAAATGTCATTCAGCTAAGCCAACATTTTTTTGAAGAAGAGAAATATTCAAGTTTAATACACACACACATGCCGCACCTGTCTCTCATCTCCGAAGGTTTTTTGTCCTCCTTCCAGATTTCCTTTGAGCGACATTTAAGAAACACGGTGGAAAGGAAATGTATGCATAGCTTGATAAGATAAGCTGAGAAGGGAAAAATGACTGCTAATGTCGGTGCTGACAGAGGGGGTCTATAGAAAAAAATAAACTTTCCCTTCAGACAAGATGACAGGCTCGTTATCAACAGAGAGAAAATCCACCAAGTTTAACTTTTCCTTTTTTGGCAAAGCTTGCGACACAAAATTTGCAAGAAAAAGAGAAAAAAGAAAGTTGTCTGATGGAGCAAGTGGATAAATAAAGTACAACGGGCGAAAAAAGAGAAAACGTTACGCACTTCTGGATAAACTGGGTAATACGTCCAGGAAAAGACGAACCGTGAAACGAGCCAAAGCCACAGAACCACAGAACAAAACCTGCCGCACTATAGTGTCCCTACTGAGCTCGAGAGTACCTATCTCCACTCTTACATTCCGAATGCTTGCACTCTTGAGGAAAAGTAAACAAGAGATTTTCAAGAGATTCTTAAGACGAGAAAAAAATCTGTAACTATCTCACATCACATTTCTTCGCAAATCCTTTTTTTGTAGAATTGGATATAAAAATCCGATTTTTGTTGTAGACTTTACCTACTTGTCTTACTCTTTTCCAGCTTAAAAATAAAATTGCTATTTTATCCTGTGACTGTAGGATTTCATTTTGTCCAGAGAAAGGAAATCCGAAAAAGGAATTATGTGTGGTCTAGTTTTTCTCTCCAGGAATATTTTTTGCGTTCCCTTTCCATACATTATCCATGGGTGGTGAGCAAGCATGGCTCACATGAGATGAAGACTAGAATTGGTAGATTCAAGTGGCGGAAAAGAAACGGTAATGGTCCCACGCACGGAATAATTATAGAGGAAATGAATATCCAGCTTGATTTAGTTACGCTAGAGCAAAAAAACTAAATGATAGTGGGAGCTGCACTTGGCCAATGAAAAATGAGAAAGGGTAGTCATTTCGTTTGCATTCTAATGAGCAGACTAAGAATATTCTCCAGCGCAATCTGGACAAGAAAATGGTTCAAGTTACACACTCCCAAATACATTCAGCATTGATCATTATTTTTAAGAAAAGGGTGAAGGTGGTGAGATGAATGAGAACGAAAACAAATTCCATGAGTTCAGCTTCGAGTTTAACTTCCCATTTATTTCTTTTCCCCAGCTAAGCTCACACAGAGCACAAAGAAATCCTCTCCAGAAAAGAGTTGAGTTTTGGATAATATCGAGGAAAAGTCAACCAATTATTCTTCCTTTCAGAAGCTCACTCACAGGCCGGAGGTCAGGAGAGAAGAGTTCTCCAGCATTCCAGTCAAATAAACTCTCGTATTCATTTCCTTTTAATGATGGAAAACGACTGTCTACTCCAAATACCCGAATGTGAATATCCATTAGAAAATCCTGGAGAAGGAAAATGATATGAGTTCCAAAATGAATGTGATTGGCAACGACTTTTCATTTGAATAATGACAACATTACAGCCAAGCTTCATCATTCGTAGAACCCATTAGGAGTTTTTGGAATCATATAATTATTAAACGATGTTCTTTTGGCGCACGTCATTTACATCAAATTATAGCCACAATTTTCCGCTCAATTTTTAATAAACCTCATACCCTAAAAATTCCCAATGATAAGCCATTCTCAGAATGTGGTTTTTGATGTAACAAGAAAACCTTGTCGGATGTCTTCTACTATATCATTGTGGAAAGGGTCAAGGTGGACAATAGTCATTTTCCTTCTAGTAAATTACACCACCATTCATTTTATCTGACAAGGAGCACAAAATATGTCCAGGAGGACACCCACCATCAGTCAGCATGTCAATGACAGACTAAACAAATGTTTACCTTTTGGCATGCACGCGATCTCGGTTATCTCCATTCAAGCCTTTGTTTTCCTTGGAAAACTTTCCCCAATGACTTTTTCATGGGTACAGTGAGTCTTCTACGAGCTGGAATATTATGAGAAAATTGCTTTCCATAAACAACGCCACGAAGTAGAACCTCCTCTACATTCTTTATGCATTTCCATCAAGTCTTATAACAACAATAACAATGCTCGTCTTCTCCAGTCATTTCCTTTATCATTAAATCCGCCTTGATGCTCCCTCCACGACATGTTATTACCTTTTTGCAATGTTTACACACTATTCCACTGGAGGGAATTTACTCTGTAATAAAAAAACAGGTGATCCCTTGCGAGCCCGTTTGTGGGATGAGATAACAATGACAGAGCGATGATCGCACAGCCCAAGCATGGTAATTTTCTGTTTCCTTATCTCATCTCAACTCTCTCGTTCCCTTCTTTGGATGCTCATTTCACACTTTTCTCAATTTAAAGTTGGTGGGAATTGGAGATGCGAGTCAAGAAAATTAACACATTCATTATGTAACATTTTAATTGTGCGTATATAGTCTAGTAGAATACTTAATTAAATCAATCTCCACTTCCAAAGTGGATGACGCTAGACGCCAACATAAATATTTTTAAATTTGTTTAGTTCCCACAACTACCTAGGTTCGTGTCAGGCATCATAAAGATATTTTGAAAACAAGCACAGTAATTTAGGCTCTTTATAAATCCTTCCAGAATTTAAAGATGTGACCCTTGATTAAAGTAAAATAATTACAAAGCTGAACACGTTTCCCGGCAAAATATTCATGATGTCCATCCTCTCCTCCCGTTTTGCATATTATCCAGCGACAAACGTAATCTCGTGAAAAATAATAATCTCCCCGTAATTCTCGCTCCCAGCGTAAGTTGAAGAAACAGAGTAAGAATGAAAAGTCGACAATGACTACGATATGATGGGTAATTGCGCTGATGATGACTACGATAATGGTAATGACCACCTCTTGTGTGGAAAACTTTGTAAGGAGCAAACTGCATTTAAGGCTGTGAAAACTTTTCCTACGTTAACAGAAAAGCACCTCACCCTCTTAGCAATCTTTTCCTGCAAGCTTTCACTGGATAGGAGGAATTAAGGGAAAGCTGGAAGGAAGTAGAGAAAAGTTCACTTGGCACGGCGCGGCGGAAACTGCACAAGATTTTTTTTCAGAGTGGAGGTGTTTTACAGCATCATGGGAATGGGTGCAGTGTTTAGCTAGCAAAAAAATGAACAGGAATAAAATGGCCATTCTCCCATTTCCATTGCCCATTAGCTAAAGAGATAGCGATGTATAACCACTTAGCAATTGAATTGGCAAACTTTTTTATTTGCCACTTTTATGAGCCCATTTTCTTGAGAAATCAACTTGAGCCTAAAATGAACCTTACCATTTTTTCCTCCAGGAAACAGGACTTTTCCAGGGATATGAATATCATCTTGTGTTGCAGGCAGAGGAGGAAACACTTAATTTGTAAATGGAATATTTGATAAAGACCTGTGATAGTGAGTAAATAGGTAGTAGAAAGCTAGATTCTCTGAAGGTGAAAGCATGTACCTTCTGGAAAGGAAAGAAAACATGGATAATCTACTGAAAAGTGTAGAAGTTATTTTTGATAAAAATAAATAGCAAGATAAATCTCGGGAAACATTTCCAGAAAGATATTTGGTATTTTTAATTGAGAAAATTCATTTAAAATTCTTTGAGCTGGAAAGCCAAGAAAGAAAATGAGAATCGGAAGGAGTTACACAGTCCTGCCGGAAGAACCTTAGCAAACTCACTAGACTGGATAAACTTTCTAACGTACCTAATTAATATGCTCGCATGAAGAACAACTTTTACTTTCACGATACAAGATTTCACCATACTCCTGGATGGAGCAAGCAAATACCTTACACAATACACAAATTTCTCCAGAATGCAAACGAACCCTGGAAATTACCCAACGCCTGGAAAATATATTTCCCCCTTTATAATTTATTTTGTAGCTTATTCTTCCAGCTCATGTGCTTTGAATAGGTGTAAATTATTTTTTTCTCCATGATCCCTTCGAATCGCCTCCAATTTCCTGGAAAATTTTGCTTTTTCCTTTGAAAGTGCAGTCTTGGGAAAACTTTTCTTTGCAAAGATAGTTTTTCTATTAATAGCTTTAAATGAGAAGGAGAGAAGGTTGCATATTTCTCCCCAATTTGGGAAACAAGCAGACTCAGGAACAAGCTAGATTGCATTAATTACTCGAAGCAAGGTGAAACCTGCATCAGCACGTTGGCTTTAATGAACCCTCCAGCGACAAACTCAAGATGCAAACTGGAGGGTGGAAGCATTCAAGAGGAAATCCTTTTGATACTCTTAACTCTACACAAATTGGAAAACCCTGTCTCGTGTAGCTCTCCAAGAGAATATCTTTTCATCCTTATTTCATTACACATGTATCATTCCTAAAAATACTCATTTCCCTTGTAAAACCTTATCCAGACACGTGCCAACATTTTCCAAGAAAGTGTGTAGTTTCGAGAGCACTGAACAAGAAACGGGTGAGTGAATCTGATACCATTAACATTGACACAAGGACACTAACATCAACTTCCAAGCTTCAAGTGTCTCCAAAATGACCACATCTCCAGCCGCACATGTACCTCACCTCGTTTGCTAGAATATCCTTATCGCGAAAGATGAATGGTAGCAATTATTCTCAATTTTTCAGTCATGGTGGTCCAGCAGCTAGTAAATGTCTATCTGGTGGTGCAGAGATATTCAATTTAGAGCATCTCATCGAATCCAGGATTGAGGTCTTCATTGACATTGTGAGAATGGATTTAATTAAAGATTAATTTCATTAGAGGACCATACCCTAGCCGAATTGTTTTTGGGATATGCTACCCCATCAATTATGCATATTATTCGAGTCTCTGGCCAAAAAAAGCAAGCTCCTAAATTTGTCGCCTTCTTTGCATCCACAAATCTGTCAAAAGACAATCATTATTTTCCTATTCAACTTGACTAATTCATTTATTCCTTTCCCTTTTCAAAACTCTTCCGAAAAGGAACCTTTTCAACCTTTCACAATTTATTTACAGCTGCTCTTTCAATCCCAATAGAAAATCTGGCAAATGCAAAAAAGACAACGGAAGCTGGAGTTCCAGTGAAAAGGAAGAAAAGGAGTAGCATAAAATATTCCTTCAATAAGTCCCTTATCAGCGAAAAGGAAAGTGTGTAGTTTCAACCTTCCTGCCAAAATCTCATCATCTCTCTCTTCCTCTCTGTGTATGTTTGTGTCTTTTCCAGCCAAGTCTTTCTCAAGAAAAGAGAAAGTGTCTAATTTATAATTGAAAAGGGCTCTTTCCCACTTTAGCCTTTTGTGTGACTTTCTAAAAAGTTCCCATATCTCTAGCCATTCTCGATAAAATTATACAACTCTGGAAATAGCACACACGTGCACTATCTTAATTCCCCATCTGAGGAAAGGAAAGCATTCATTATTGTCTGTGCAACTTTTCTCCAGTCCATTTCCAGCACGATTACAGCATCCCCACGCAGTCATTCAAAAGTACACAAACTTTCTCAATTTGTGCGTTAGAATGCTTGGGACTCCCGAAATGTAAATTTTCCAGTTCTCCTCCACACCTCCAGTTCAATTCAAGATTCAATACTTATTTTCAAACTACATTTCACTAATGTTTCAAAATAAACATTTTGTTTAGAAAAAATAGGAAACTAACAGATGTTCTGCCATGTAAAGTTGTACATCGCTAAGTGTAACTTACGAGGGGTTTTGTGCCCCCGGCGTGAAAAACAAAATTGCAATTTAACGCCGACTCGACCACATCCTATGCAATGCTAAAGGCTCGGCACAGCATGTAATGCTCATGAATAAATCTCCATCTTTCTCCAGACAAAACATTTACATATTCTTATACTCCTTTCCCTCCTCGTTTGTTTACATTCTTGGATAATTCGCTAACAAAGATATATCTTCTGCTAAGAATACGCACCAGCCAAGTTGAAGATGAGTCATTTCAGCAGGGGCTCTAGGCCAAGGGACTATTTTATCATTTTCCCTCAATTTGAAGAAAAACGTGCTTTAAATATTAATAAATGAAGCTCCAAGGAAGGAGAGTTTTTTTCGACAAAATAACTTCATTTTCAACTCTCCTACTGGAATTGATATGCTGGAGAAAAGTGAGTGTGTGTACTATTAACAAAACTTATGAGGGGTGAACAATGAACATTTTTCATTTCCCCTTCTTATTCCAAAATACGCACCCCTCCTCATTTTTTCTCCAAAGTGTCCCCCGAGACGCAATATGTAACTCATTTAGGGATTCTGGGGAAAAAATTGTGCAAAGCTTTTCCAGCAAAAAAGGAAAGTTAGGAGAGTGGCGACGTGGAAAGAAAAATGGAGTGGAGAAGAGATGACTAGTATTAACCATCTGTTTTCTCTCTAGTAAATTTTCCTCAGAAAAAAATGAAAAGCACTTATTACTAGATAATACATGCTTTCTTTTCTCTTTCCTCCTTAAACAATGTTAAGTAGAAAGGAAATAGGATATCCTATAAAATATGGTACTGATGACGGTCCAAATACTCGAGTAAAAGTGTGAGGGTGTGTGTTGCGCTATCACAAGACGACCCGACAAGCTGCCACGATCCGAAAATCCAGCTGTCAACATTTGACACTCTCCACCAGAAACAATAAATGTATATGAAATCCCCTCCGCAAATTCCTATCGTCTGGATATAATATCCAGAAGTTGGAATACGAGACACAGAGAAAATTGTGCGACAGGAAAGAGTGTTGAAGAACAAGGAGTCTAGCTGGAGACTCTCCATCTCCAGGTCGGCCACTATAGTATTAATATTGCATTCGAAGAGACCTAACCTTACTTGGATTCCGGCTGCTCTCGCAACTTCCTTTTCCTCTTCATCCTGGAAAAATGGGACAGAGAATGGAGAGAAGCAAGAGAGAGAGAGAATGGATAGAGGAAACATTGAAGTGGTCCTCTTTCCAGCTTTCATAGTCTTCCTTTCAGCTTCACTTCTCTCCAGAGGGACAGCGAGCGGAAGATGGAGGAAATATTAGGAGAGGGACATACACGGAGGGTAGCCTTTTCTGGAGAGGGGTGACTGAAAGAGGAAAAATGCCTTGTAGATGATATTCAATGTACATTTTCTCCAGGGATATTTAGAACCGAGTGAAAAGCTTGAGCACACAAGAGAAGAGAATAGTGCATAGTTATTTTCTATTCAGGCACTGTTGCATTCACGTTCGTGTCGTCCTAAATACACTGTGAGTGAATGAAAAAGTATCATGTCAGAAAAAGGGGATTTATCAATGAAAGGATGTAAAAAGATGAGAAACTCACTTCATTGAGGAATCACAGTCATTTAAGGAATTCATGTCAAATTCTGATAAACATCCCTTCCTTGAGTATTTTAGGATAAATAAATATTGAAATTAGTAAATACAAATATAACGAACACTCACCCTTGTCTTTCGTCGTAGTTATGTGAAATGCTAATCTAAATCTGTAACTTTAGCGTTCCATACTCAAAATTATAAATAGCATAACTAATGTAAATCATCCAATAATTGCATTTACCATATTGAGCCTTAACACGCTTTAGGAATATCCTTGAGCTTTCCAGTTGATGCGATTTTCCCGTTCAGTGTCATTTATGCTTGAGTGCTAATGAGAATTGGCAATAATCTCATGACAGGAAATCATCCATGTCGTAACTTGTAACATGTTTGGTTGCGCAACCCAACTTTCTCAAACTTTTTTCTCATCGACAACAGGGAAAAAAGTTTGTCCTTTTGCTCGAAAAGTTTGAATGGATTACACGAGGGATAAAAATTCATTCAGCCCACAAAGGATCAAGTATGAGACCAAAAATATGGTCGTATTTTTTCCATCACATAAGTTTTTTAATATATCGTAATTAACTAGAGAAAGTTGTCAATGTTTAATAATTACTAGAAAATTACGTTCAACATTAATTAGCTATGCCCCCTCCCAAAAAATGATTTTCTAGAGCGGAAAGATTTTACTCGCGGTTTACTTGCTTTCACAATTTTGCAAAACTCTGCCAAACCTTTCCTCATCATCGTTTCATCATGACTCTTGCTATCTCCTCCAAAAAACGGAAGTAAGCTTTGAACTTTCTTTTTCCTCCTTACCCTGTCTCAATGACAATATGACACCCTCATACATATTATAAGACTACACAGGAATGCAAGAATAAAGAATAATGAGAATCACGTTACACAATTATCCCTTTCGCATAGCGCACACAACAATCAGCATTCTCTCTGATCACAAAATGGAAAAGAGGTCCTCAAACAAGACACACATTATTATTTTTGCGCACAAACAACGCTGGTGGGGGAAAAGATGAAAGGGACTTCACTGGAAGCGTCAATGTACACAAGTTTCCTTTTTATCTGATTGAAAAGGACCTCTGCACAGTTCTCTCCATTCCATGAAAACTTTGGCGCAAATGTCGCATTAATTTAAAACACATTCTTCCAAATTCAATATGCTTTTTATTTTGATGTAGTAAATGTGAATGGAGTAAAATGATTGGATGCACTGATTACAATCTGTCTTTCATTTCAAAACAATTTTCCAATGTCAATCTCCACTCAACATGGAATTTGCCCTCGTTTTCGCCAATGCATGCTATCATTCAAAGTAAATCAATATCACATTTTCCCCTATTCATTTTGAATCCTCTCTTCCAGAACAAAAAACTTTAAGATTTTATCAATGAAGCTGGACTAAAAAATTCTCATATTTGAAAGCAAAAACATTTTCTTCCAGTTTTCCATCCATGTGCGGAAAACTTTTTTGAAGGAAGATCACGTTTTCCATTATATGCATTCATGCCCCTCATGTCAGGGCCTTTTCTCAACAATAAAACTTCAAAGCAGATTGTATGTATTGGAGAAGAAAGGCGAGAAAAAGATCAAAAAGCAGTAAACTGAATATGCTCCATATTCCTTTAGCTTTTCAGTTGATCCTACAACTGCACACATTTTTCTTATGCAGTTTCGTATTCATTTGAAAACAAGTCGAATTCCGACAAACTCGTTAGATTTTATCGAGCTCATTTACGACAAAGAATAAAAACTCATTTGCCAAATATCAATCTTGACTATGTCTAAATTCTCGCCCTAATTGGAGTTTTTTAGGATCGAGACATGTGCCCTAGTTTTTAAATCAGTATTCCATTTCATTCCTCCAGATTGAGCTGTCTGAATGAGTTTTTAATAATCTGAGAAAATAAATAATTTGAAAAGGTTCCTTCATTTTCCAATACGACCCTGATCAAAATCCTTTGCAGAAAGGCTTATTAATTAGCACAGTCTGCTAATTTTCTGCAAAATAAGTTTCACCTCGTTTCCAACACATTTCTCTCCAGAGTTAAGTCTCTTTCCTTGAAATCATCTCTCGAATGATGACGCTGACAGTATTTAATACCCTCTCAGATCCCGTCAACCATGAAAATGGGAGAAAATCCTTGAAAAGGTTTGAACCCAGGGTAGATCTAAAACACCATTAGCACCAGCCCGCTTCAACCTCAACCCTTTCTGCCCCAGTCACAGATCATATTTCCGATCTGTTTCCTAATTAGAGTGGAAAAGCGGGAGAAAGGCTTTCAGAGTGAAAAGTGCTAAATCCAACTCTTCCCTTGCAACTCTCTCCTTCACTCATTATGCTTAAGCTGTTTAGACGAGAGAAAACCGAAAGGGCTCTAAACACAAAATCCCATTTTTATCAAAGCCAGCACTTTGCCCCATTGGGTTCACCTCCTTTCCCCCATCATTGTCATCCGTGTCGTGACATAATGAAAACAAAAGTTGGAAAAATCTGCTTCCATTTTCAGCGGAAAAGTCTGACTCGAAATGAGTGCACTGGTTGGAGAAAAGAGTATCGCTATCCTTAATAATCCTTTTCTCTTAATGCTCCCATTTCCAGAGGCAGTTTTTAAGTAAATACGCTGTGAATATTGGACTTGCTCTCTGCTTCAAAATTTATACACATCCTTTAAAGCCGATGCCGTTGGCAAGGCTAATGACACTCTTTCCTCGTCCCCTCTTCAACTCCTCCTGGAGCTGGTGGAGGAAAGAGTATTTATGCATTTTATATGGGCAACGTCGTTCCAACCACTTGGCTAGAATACCAAATCTTGGAGGGTATCTCTGGAGAGGGAAAAAGAATGTGTGAAGTGGGGAGAGATGAAAATCAAAAGAGAATATTTAACAACAACATTAAGCTTTAGAGAGGAAAGAAGCGAGAGAGAAAATAGATCCTGGAAAAAGATACACTGGAAGCCTGAAACACTACAAGACTAGAATAAGGTGGGAGAAGAAAGGCAAAGTTTAAAATCAAGAGGATTTAAGCTGCTGGACTTCAGCACTTCACTCTCGATCTGACTGCCGGTGCGTGTGTTAGTCGGTATTGGACGTGCGAGTCATGTATATTTCTTAAAATTGTATTTGAAATTAATTATTGTTTAAATTAAAGTTGCTAATAATTACAACTGGTGTAATTATTTTAGAGTAAGAGCATAGACCAACATAATTCTTGGGTTAGAAATACTATCCAGTGATTTGAATATAAACTGCAAACTGTTGAAGGTAGTTAGGGATAGGGTCAGTGTGGTGCTTCATACTTGGTATCAAAAGCTCACATTAGTATTCCCACTCATCAGTAACAATTCCCCAACAAAAAGATATTTATCGTCCCTTTCATCAATAGAGTTGACTATTGACGCCGTAAACGTAATGAAGATGACAACGCCTTATGAATAAGATGATGTCAAATTACAACCAAAAGAACACATTTTATTGACACATAAGATAATTCATGGAACATTTTTATTGAGTAAATTCGAACAAGCTGGAATCCAAACTTTTGCGAATTTCCCGAAATTGCTTGTTTCCATTTCTCATCAAGAAACTCCATAAATTCTTGTTCCGCGTTCTTGATTAGTGTCATGCTGCGAGCATTCCTGTTCATAATTGTTTTAATTGCCAATATAGTCCAACATACTTGGCACTCAAGAGTATAAATGTTTGAGCTGTATCCTACCTATCCTGTAAATTTATAATTGGTCAGTTAACAAAGTCAAAAGGAAAAACGTTGAGGTGACAGTCAAGTTAGTAGTTACTGTATATGGACCAAGCAAAGTGAATAAGTTGGGCATTTTCCGACTGCTAATTCCCATGTAACCTTTAGGTCTATCTTTCATCCATTCTTTTAAAATATCCAAGCCACCCTCTCCATAAATCTTCAAAGGATTGAAAAACTCATGCGGTTGATACCCCGTAGCCAGAACAAGTACCTATTTTGAAACCCAAAGTTGGTTTTTGTTTTTTTTCAATGATTTTAATTCCTCATTGCAAAAATTTAATGTGGCTAGGTTGGCATAACTTTTTTGCACTTACATCCAACACGATTTCTTGTCCATCTTCAGTAGTATTACCAGTCACTCTTGCTACTTTACTGGTAACCAGATTCACATTAGATTGTGCGATTGTGTTGTGTAATAATTCTTCTCCCCGAGAATTACACGCTTACATCCAAATGGATAGTCGGGAGTCGGGAGTTGTTTTCTGTACCATGCTGGGATCTACAAGTTTGCTGTTACGAAACTACTCTCGATCATTATCACTTTATATTATCACTTTTCACGTGCAAGGAAAGAGATTTATAAATTATAATTATCATTTAACATAGTACTACAGAGAGATGGGCAGGCCACCGGCTACCACTCAGAAGTCTGCCAACCAGGCCACCGGCTACCACTCACAGAAGTCTGGGCACCATGATACCAGGCCACCGGCCACCACTCAAAAATGTGGCCACCAGGCTTCCGGCCACCAACCAAGATTAAGGCCACCAGGCTACCGGCCACCAACCAAGATTAAGGCCACCAGGCTACCAACTGGCCACTGGAGGCCGGTATTTGCATTCCACCGGCCTGCCGACAACAAATAAATGAGCTAATATTTAAAAGCAATTCATACCAAATTTATTCCCACAAGTTTCGTGAAGCATCATTGGCTAAATCATTTCATGTGACCAGAACAACCAAGCACGACTCATTCGGTACAAAAGAGGAATATACGAAAAAACCCATTTCGCAGTTTTCGGGTATTTTACTTGAAATCTTGGAAGAATGTATGGAGCATTCCTTTGAAACACTGTGAGGTGGCCAACTTATGGTTAGCTATTGTGGTTATGATTTGTACCGCACTGGCTCCTGTTCCAATAATCCCCACACGACACGCTTTCCTTCCAGACTGACGCTGGGGTCCCACTCCGCTGAGTGTAGAAGAGGACCCAGGACCTTGGAGATATTCTTCGGGATAGTGTGGAATGCGAATTTTTCCGGTGCCATAAATCCTGTAAGTGCACGCACATACAATATTGAGTCAGCATTTCAATTTACTCCCAAGACATGATTAAGGATCTAAAAACATATGATTCAGTTTTACATTACACAATATCGAATTCCTTTGTTTCAATTCTCTCGTTTTTCACATCTCGAATGCAAGCTTTCCAATTTAGGGCTTTCTTGTCCCAGTTGAGAGTTTCTACCTTGGTTTGAAAGCAAATATGTGGATAAAGTTGATACTTTTTTGTAATATACTTTATATATTCTAAGATTTCCGGCTGATATGCATATGAATTGGTCCAATCTGTAAAATATGCATTTCCTTTACGAAATGAAGAATGAAGGAAGTACGTTAACAGAAACTGTCTTGAATTATAAACATTAACCGTATTTTGGAGAAAACGAGAAACTGTAGAAATGAGTAGGTTTATCACATGCACATCCAGGATAAGTGTTTACCAGCCAAGTTCCTCCTACTTCAGAACAACCTTCGAAAATTGTGAATAACTCCAGCTTTAGTCCCGTTTTCAACTTAATACCCATGCATAAACCTGAAAATCTGATACATAGAAAATGAAATGTACAAATTTGAATTTTGACAATAAAAATTCTTCTTTTAAATACCCAGCTCCCACAATACAAATTTTTGGAGTGCTCTCCATCACTTCTCTTTTTCTTATACAAGTTTTATTTGGTTGCACTTTCAATTTGCTGATGATTTACTTTGACCATAGGAAGATGCTTTGTATTTTGTTATTCATTGTGAATTCATGATCATCAAAAAATTAAAAAAGGGCAGTTAGTAAAACAGGAAGTTTCTTTGGTTTGATGTTTGATGATTGTATGACATTTGAGGAATGCATGTTTATTTCCAAGTCCAGCTTTCGGCACCACTGTTGCCTTCATCGATCAACATAACTAAACGAAAACAGAAAATTGTGAAGTTTTCCAACTCCTCCTGGAAATGAACTCTAGCCACGCAATCAAGCGCTTGCTGATTGTTCCAAAGCTGTTGAGGCATTAATACTAATATCTAGTATCCCAGAGTGGGAAACGGGAACTGTGTATAAGCTTCTGAAAACCAACAAAGACAATTTTAGTGCACTTAAACACTTATATATGCGAAACTAACTCGTTCTTTTGACCATTGAAGGATTCACAAGAGGATACATACCAAATTTTAATTGAAACAAGTGAGGTGGTGAGCAGAGATCTTCATTTCCTTTAAGATGGGTGGTGTATTTGATAAGTTTGGAATTCAGACTACGAAATGACTACGCTAATCTCTTTTAACATGGGGCTTAAATTTAAAAGTAGATTTGAATTTGAATAATTCCTTTTGATCAGGCTGAATAATTACTAATAATACATTAAGAGGATGGGACTGAATGACCCTTTTATTGATTTAGATATGATATATTTGTTTATTATTGTCTATAATTTACCCATTCATACTTGTTAATAATATAATATATTAATTAATTACTTCGCGTTTTTATGAAAAAATCATTTTTTAGCATCAACAAAAATTCTACATGAAATAATTTTATTTGCTCGTTTGTACTTACATATGAATTCAGGAATAATACGTGCAGGTATGTAAAATGTGGCGTGTGAAAAATTATAATGCTAACTAAATTATGTACAGTAAAATTTTAACTATCCAATAACTGCATATTACATTAAAATACAGAATACATATTTTGACAAAAATGTTCCTTAAATTAAATATTATTTTTCCAATTTTTCTTCACTGTTAAACTGTCTGTGTGTATACAATTATGCTTTCGAAGCTCTACCAGCGTATAAGATTCTTCTGGACAAAGTCTGCAGAAGTAAGGTTTTTCATGAAGATGTCGGCGATAATGCTGAATCAAACTTTCTCTGTGACGGAACTGATTTTGGCAGAAAACACACGTATATCTGAAATTTGAATGTTGTGCTCTTTCATGTCTTCTCCAGTTGGTTTGTATGTTAAATGACTTATTACAGTGGGAGCATTTGTACGGTTTTTCTCCAGTGTGAGTCACCATATGACATAAAAATGTTCCTTTTGAATTGAATCTTTTATTACAAAGGGAACAGGAAGGTGCTCTTTAAGAGTGGATGGTTGAGAGTACGATTTTTTGCAAAATTTACACTGGAATGGCTTTTCTCCCGTATGTACTCTTAAGTGTTTGTTGAGATTACTATTTAAGGCGAATTTCCTCTGACAAATATTGCACTCAAAATCCTTCCTCCCTTCGTGCACAATTTTGATATGAGTTCGGACGTCAGAAGCTCCGTAGAAAGTATTATTACAAATTGGACACTTTGCCTGATTTTTCTTGGTAGCCATTTTAATTACTTTTTTAAAGTTTCTTTTGTTTCATATCTAGATTTTATTGAGCTCACGAAACAACTCACAACACATGTCAGTCAGCACAGGAATCACATCACAACTCTTCTCTCAAAAGGCGGTTGAATAAAGCATCTAAGCCAGATATCAAGTTAAAGAAAGGAAATCAGTTTTACCCACGGTCTTAATACATAAAGGTACTTTGTGGATTCATGGTACAGATGCTTCCTTTCTGCTGGCTAGCTATAAAACTTGTTCACGTTCCTTTTAACAACAATATGCTTCTGCTTTATTGCCAGATTTCTTTCCAGTTCCAGAGGAGGCATAGGTGCATAGTGCATATTGTCTTTTGAAACAAAACAGCAGGAAAATGTTTAAAGCAATGGTCTCCGTCTCCAAGTATCATGACGTCATCAAGCAAGATACATTTTATGAAAACATCCAGGTGTAAAAATTGTGTACCCTGAGCTGATCAACAAAGCATTGCATGATATGATAGCATGCTTATGTATATGAAAATGTGTAAATGAAAATATGAAAATCCCATTGTGAACCTAACCTGAAGAAAATGTAAAACAAAACGACTCTTAAATTGGTTTGAAATCTGGAAAATATTTACCAACCCTTTTACGTAAAACAGTATATATAAAAATATAAATCTTCCTTTAATTGTGCTAAATTGGAGCAAAAATTTAGCGCCCAACGTGGGGCTCGAACCCACGACCCCGAGATTAAGAGTCTCGTGCTCTACCGACTGAGCTAGCCGGGCTGGTTGAAGACATGAACGAAACAAACATAGTCTAACTCGTCTTGAGGATGGTCCAGGAAAAAAAACGGTTAAAAAAATCTATTTCGATCTTGATAACCCGTTCAATGCTCATCTTCATTTCGTCGTCAGAACAAGAAAGAAAAGGAAGCGTAATCGCTCTCATTTCCCTCGTCCGTCGTCACTTATGTGTAAAGCTCATTTACCAGAACCTGTCTAGTATGCAATATGCATACCTAAGAATGCCTATCGCCTTTGTGCTCACTATCACTAACTATCACTATTTCTCAATTCTCACTACTGAACAACTGAACTACTAACACATACATGAAGACGAGGACAAGATATACATAGGACTAGGTGGGTGGTATTTTAAGTAAAATGTTTAATGTATAAAGTAGAAGGTATATACGCACAACATATAAGAATGAGTGACCTTGGCCCATTCTAGTCGAGTCCAGCATGAAATAATTTTTGCATTCTTACTCATACATGCATTTTTGCAATCACAAAATTAAAATTGTACATAAACATGTTTAAGCAAGACCACCCATTTATTTTTCAATCTTTCATTCCACTTTGGTATTTACACATGTATACTTACTTACTTACATTCCTCGAGAAGCAACTCATTTAAATTTAAATCTTCCATTTATATTTTATGGTAGCTTGAGTCAAAAATAATAAAAATTGCTTTATTTTTTATAATCCTCGTCCTCTCCATAATTTACAAGTATTTGGCCCAGTAGTAAATATTAAAAACGAGGAAAACAAATGGGAACAATAATCTGGATATAAGATCAATCTTTTTCGATGTGGAAGGATATCTTCTGATGAGCCAACTTGAGGGAACTGGATCGTTGCCAATATTCGTGTGAATTCTGAGTTTCATCCTTTTATCATAGCGGAGTGCATAGTTGACAAAGGCAAACTCGACAAGAGCACCGAAAATGAAGATAAGACAGGTTTCCGACCATACGTCTAAAGCTTTAGTGTAGGATACTGGGGGAAGATTTTTATTCATGTTGGCTTGCTGTGTGGCCATGGTTAGCAGTCTGGAAAGAAATAAAAATTATGGATTTTCACAGGAAATGAAAAAAAGTAGTAGAAAATTGCATGTATTGTGGATTTCGTGCAACTTACGTTGTCACTCCTAACGCGATTCTGGCAGGGACAGCATTCTCATCAATCCAAAATGACACCCAAGACACGAATACCAGCAGCATGCAAGGGATATAGCTGGAAGTGAGGTAGTATGAAAAGTTCCTGATGAGTACAAACTCCACCTGGACACAGCTATAATCTCCACTGTCAGTTTTATCCAGGCAAGGTTTGGTCTCGTGCTTTTTCATTGTGAATCTCGGCAAAGACATATCGCTTGGGAGTTGCACTGGGTTATCTTGTCGCCAGCGGAAGTCAACATCATCATTTGTCCAGGCGTAGCTGGACATAACAATCCCGCAAACTTGAGTGTCCATAGGGAATAGTCTGAGATCCATGGGGCAGTCGAGAGTTAAAGATATTCGGACTGAAGTTGATAGCAAGCCTGTGGGGTATATCCGAATGTAGACGTTTGGCTTGATGATGTTGTGGAAACGACTTTGTTTCTCGTTAACGAAAAAAAGATCCGGTATCCAGACCCTTTTCATGTCACTGAGAGTCAAGTATTTTATCGTTTTTGAGGGGTCCAAGTGGGCGAATTTGAGATTGTCATCGTACCACTCCATGCGGAGAGTGACTTGAACAGAGTATTCCATACTGAAGTCGTCTATTTTGCTGACAGCGTTTAGAGCAAGATTGACTTCAACTTGGGTTTCCCCTTTTGTTGTGTTACCACCAGTGGGTCGAATGTCGACGTCATATTTTCCTCCTAAAATCTGGTTCAAAATTGATTCCTCTTGTTCTCTCTGCTTTGCTCTTGCAGCGATTGTTGCGGGACTAGCGGTGGTAGCGGGTGAAGGGGTGGTTGTGGTTGCTACAGGTGCTCGAGTAACTGGAGAGGTTAGTGGTGAGGCTGTGCCTTGACAAAAAACTGGCACTGTAAAACCTCCCAATAATAGAGATAAAATGATAAACTTGATGAATTGGTAATGTTGTGACATTTTGAAGATTTGTGGGATATAGAGTGCCGACAAACGGGGATCAAATAACAAAATAAAAGTGGAATTTAGTTTATTATTCTTTGTTTTACGAACGACAACGAAATTTCGTTATCGTAGTTCGAGAATCTCTCTCGAACCTGCACCTCTCCCCGTCTCAAACTTGACTGGTTGTTAGAAAAAGAGAAAGATATTTTTTCAAGGAAAAAAAAAAACGTAGGTCAAGACAACATATACAAATACACCCGTTTTAATTTAGGTTATACCCTTGAATTTCTGTCTTGAATAATGACGAACAACGAGGACATGTAACTAACGATGAGTATATAGGATTATCCGGGTGAATTTGCGAGACAACGGGAGAATTCATGAAGGTTCCCAGTGTTGGGATCATTCGGATACGGTGTCATTACGAAACTTAAAGTTCCCAATTGTTTATTGTCAAAGTTTTTATCACGCTGACGCCAAACACAAATGAGCCCATTGACTATCTACATTACAGAGCAGAGGCATACAGACAGTCAATGGAAGATTGCCATTGCCATGAGGAAAGACATGCTATTGCTAATGTCAACGGTACATTCTTTTAATTTCCTGTGGAAGAAATGTATAGAGAAAAAGAAAGAAAAACACGTGTGGGAAGTCAACGAGGGATTCGTTTTCAGTTTATTACTTATTCTCACTAACAATCAGTCTGACATTTACTTTTCTTTCGGGTATTGCTTACTTGAGGGCAAGTAGCAAGAGGCAATTTTTTCCCTCATCTTTCCTCATGCATGTTGTATTTGCAAAGTGCAGCCGAACGGAAAGTGATTAGGGTTTTCTGTGAATTTTTATGAGTCACACAGTCTAATATACTGTCTGGGAGTTGCCGGTGCAATTGCCAATAATTTTTTTAACGAAACAAGTGCAATAAATATGTGAGATGAGCACGCGATCATTGATGTCATTGGATCATTATATTGGGTTCACTAATGAAAGATGCACGACATCCAAAATGACAGGCAAAAGTAGGGCGATAAATATTTCCGAGATTTAAATTTTGATTTTGCTAAGGAGAATTTATGGTTGTATTTTGTTATGTTTTTAAAGGAGCATAAAAACTTGCTGAAAAGTTAACCAATTGCCAATAGTAGTGGGGATGGGGAGAGACTAAAACTTGTAAATTATTTTACTGTCTTATTGGCCTTCTTTCCATTCTGGTGAAAACTGAGTTTTCAAGGTGAAATTCTTCGACTGGGAATTCAATTAAGACAAATGCAAGGCACGGTAGAGATAAGCCGGAACATTTAGTGGTTTACGCCAGCTTCGCTCTGTCTTGTTACGAGAAGTTGAGAAAATCCGAGTATGACAATTGAGTTTTAATGAGGCTCAATGTGGAGGGTGCATCCTACCAGCAATTAGTTCCACGTGAGGAATGTTGACAGAAATTTTGTTTCTAGGAAATTTATGTACAGAATAAATAAAAGTTACTTAAACGCGCATAACTATCAAAATGAGAGTTGGCATGTACATATCTTTATATTTTGCTCTACTTCATTTACGTGTAATTTTCTAGATGATTTATTTCCTCATCTTCAAGGGAATTTTTTTCATGCTGAAAGATTATCGTTGTAATGAACTTGAATGAGACTGTCAACAGAATTAAAAGCAGCTGTGTTGTGTTCATCACTCGATATGAGTGCCGAATGCTGATGTGCATGAAACACGAGAATTACACCTCTATTCATATTTTACAGATTACATATTACACCTAAGGATCAGAAAAGAAAATGTGACAAACTAATGTGTTAAGTAAAAGGGTATGTCATGGACATTGACGTCGAAAAAACAAAAGAATATATAGAAAGTTCGCTTAAAAATTACTCGGAATGTCACGTCACGACTATCACGGGTGACAAAATAGAAAATCCTGAAGTGTTGCTGCAACCGAACCGCTTGAAAAAATTATCTACAGATCATATCGTCTGTAATGTCGAGCAAGGACGATTAGATGAGTTCATAAATTTTCACTATATTTATTGCTGTAAGTAACACTTTGAACACCTCTATTCATATTTTACAGATTACATATTACACCTAAGGATCAGAAAAGAAAATGTGACAAACTAATGTGTTAAGTAAAAGGGTATGTCATGGACATTTACATCGAAAAAACAAAAGAATAAATAGAAAGTTCGCTTAAAAATTACTCAGAATGTCACGTCACGACTATCACGGGTGACAAGACAAAAAATCCTGAAGTGTTGCTGCAACCGAACCGCTTGAAAAAAATTATCTACAGATCATATCGTCTGTAATGTCGAGCAAGGACGATTAGATGAGTTCATAAATTTTCACTATATTTATTGCTGTAAGTAACACTTTGGCATGAACGATTGAGAGAAGACACACTAATGATTTAGACAGCACATGTGTGACTAGTAAGTTGATGTTAATTTAAGAAGTTTTAGATCAACATGACGACAGGGATATATAGTCACGGTATTTTGTGTTTATTCTTGTGAAACAAAAAATGGGGCATGGAACATAAGGGAAAAGGAGAAAACATGTTATATTGCATTCCTATTCTTATCCACATCAACAAAAACCATTCACTCATTCACCATTACCATATCATTTCGGGTGGAAAAGAGGAAATAAATAGCAATACATAATGAAGACACACTTATTTCTTATTCTGAACAAACTACCATTCTTTCTCTCACAAGATAAAGATTCACGCCGACTTGAATGCATATAACATATAATGGCCAATTAAATATTAATTTGAAAGCCTATCTGGAGCATTTCCCATAAAATATATTGTTAGTACACAAGGAATTCAATCTTTGGGATATTTGCTTAATGTATAAAGGTAAAAAAAACATTGCATGCGGAACCTTTAGATATATTTTTAATTGTAAGAAATAAATCTCCCTTGCCAAAACTCACTCTTGAAAGATAAATCGAATTTCTGTACAAAATTCAAAGCTGCACAAGACTCTCAAGGTTGTTGAAAAATGCGGTTTAGCATTAAATCCTCCCATTAACATTCATCATTGGGAAATTATTTTTAGCAAACTTAACCAAAGTCGATAACTTAATTTTTGGTATATTACTAGTACGTATATTTAACATTTTCGCACGTCTAATTATGCAACTTTTTTCTAAAAATAATTGCAATCACAACAGCCACAATTGTCCAACACACTGTGATCACAAGCCCAGGCCAAACCAAATGATGCGTTAAAGCTAGTCCCCTGTTTATCGTGGATTTGGCAGATTCCGTTAGAGAAATGAGTGGAAAGCAGTAATACGATATATAGCGATATATCTTCGGAAGATTATCCACCGGACGAAGTAATCCTGTAAGAATATCCATTTATGTCTTCAATTTCTCATTCATGAATGAACCTTGACATATTGTTTTAAGAAATTTTTCTTCCTTACCCATGCAAAACCAGAGGGATGGCACGATTAAAACTAAGAATATCATTGTAGACACTATATCTCCTAAAAAAATGGCAATGCATAAACCTGGTAAAAGTTATAAACACAGAAAACAGTTAGTAGGTGTCTTCACAATAGTTGGAAATTTAGCATTTCCCATCTATTTGATAATTTTACCTAAACCAATCCCAGAAACACCGGATAGAATTCCTTGGAAAAAAAAAGTGATAAAAGGACAAAACATCTCTAAACTAAATCCATATTCAAGGCTCCAGTACGAAATAATTGTAGAAATTACACCATGTGGTAGCACTGCCAGTATAACTGCCAGCATGAACTGAATGGTCCCTAATCCCGTGACACGAATCCTTTGAAGAACACCGCTGTTTTTTTCTGTAAGACAAAATAGTCATTGAATCACTCAGACAAAAAAATAAAGTAAGACGAGTTGAGAACGTGTAAAGAGGACATTTTAATTAGATATTTTATTGCAGTCGAGCTTCCAATAAAAAATATAACGCTTAAATTACAGTACCATTTATTAAAAGGATGGGTGCAGTAATAATCGTCACTTCGAAAGGAATCCTATTGAGGCAAATAACAATAATTTGTGAAAAGTTAATTGCTGGTTAGAGTGGTTTAACTATATATCTGTGTAACTGTAAAACTGGTAAACTTTCTTACGAAATCGCTATTACTGCTCCTACGATTGCCGCAACAGTCATGTTCGGATGTCCATAAACTGCGGGAAGGCGTTCCTAGAAACGTTTAAAAAATAAATTGTATAAACTCCTAAAGAAATGATGAAACATTTTTAATTAAAATGGTTCCTAGAATTTTACCTTAAAAGGAATATCGAAATCCTGGTCGATACCTTTCAGCTTACTGAGAGTTTTAAAAGAGTCGATAAGAGATTTGTAAATGCTTGAAATGATGGTATATGAGACGATAACATCTGCAAATCACACATTTTGTTTTAAGAATTTGTTAAAATGAAATTCTATAAAATATTTTTTATACGAATTACTCGAGTTATCCATTCGCATTCCTATTACAGTTCCGTTGATTGCCTCATCACCTGCGAAAAGTCCTAAAGCTGCCCTTTCTTCTAATTTTTGGGATAACTGCTTTGGGATGTCAAGATATCCGTAAATATTACCTAAGGCAACTTCCGACTCAGCAGCTTCTCGGCTTTGAAACTGGATCTGCGCCAGTAACCAAATATTTATCAATAAATGTTTCTTAAATAATCTCCTAAATATAACAAAGGACGAAGTACATATTAAGGAATATAATTACTGGAATGACAACTTGTTTCCTGGAAATTTCTTCGATAAATAAACAGCCGGCATTACTGTTAGTCTCATTTCGTCCTGTAGACCAGCCACAATCATTAGTCCAATTGAGATTTTCATTGTTAATCACCCCAACTGGAAGGAACAATATCTCAGATCCCAAGACCCAAATTGTGGCGAAAATTTGAATGATGGGGATTAAAAAAACAACCACCATAAATCTAAAATAAGAATGATCAATAAGAAATGTCAATCGCACTCAATTTTTGATTTCCATCAAGAATTAAAAACTCATTTTTACCGAAAATCTCGAAGTATTCCTAATTCCAGAAAATACGCAAACATAAAAAGTCTATAAATCCGTCCAAACAATGTTTCCAAAACTGATGGGGATTTTTCCACAATTGGCTCCAGATTCCTTTCAGAAAAGGAATCAAACTTGGATGCACATGAGACTCGAACTAGTGACAAAGTGGACTTTTGCATACGGTTAATTTCGTTTTTGTAATTAGTTGGGAATAGTTGGGAATTCTTGGTGAGGTCATTCTTTCGAAAGTTATTTTGTAAAACATTCCCGTTGTTAAGAATCTCGTTGTTTCGACAAGCTCTTAACACTGCTTCTTCCAACAAGGAAGTTTCAAATAATTTCATTAATGAAGTTGGATCTTGCTCTACAATCAACCTACAATTTCTCATGACGCCCACCTGCACTGCGGAAAAGTAGACAAAAAACCTGTTTTAAATCTGATTATCACAAATTAGTGTCGAAAGAAATTATACTCAAGAAAACTTCAAAACTTGCCATATGCGCTCTGCGAAGTTCTTCCACATAATGAGTAGTAACTACAATGGTAACTCGGCCAGATTTTGTGAGGTGATGAAGATAGTCCCAGATTCTGAAAGAAATTATTCTCAGTCATAGTTTTGCTCCATCCAGTTTTTAGAATAGTTATTCACATCGACAACCAAACCAGTTTACATCCTCGAATTTGCGCATTAATGTTAATATTTACATGTTTCTCCACAGTAGTGCAGAAAATGAGGTCAATGGGAAAATCTCATAGTAAAATCGAGATTATTAGACTTACTTACCCCATTCTAAGCAGAGGATCCAGACCTACAGTCTGAAAAAAGTACAGAATCAACTCCGTTAATTGATAGTTAGCAATAAAAATGTTGACTATGAGTAGAAAAAATTCTCTGGGAATTACCGGCTCATCTAAAATAAGCAAGTCTGGATTATGAACTAAAGTTACAGCAAGAGATACTCGGCGCTTTTGTCCACCACTGGAAACAACATTAGTGAGCATTGTTGACAAATTATTGTTGAACAAATTGGAATTTTAGATAACCTTCTCCTCCTTTACCTGAGGCTCCCAATTCTCTGCTTTTGAAATTTCTCCATATTTAGAAGTTTCGAAAGCTCAATCCACTTTTTCTCGATTTCATTATTCGTCATCCCATACAAACCACCGTAGCAGAGGAAAATCTCCTTTGGCGTGAGGTAATCCTGAAGGGCACAATCTTGCGGCATAAAGCCGACTTTTGAACTTTGTAACGGAGACCCCTTTGAGACATTGGCGCCGTGAACGGTGACCTTACCCGAGTCCCATTCCGTTAAGCCAAGAATGCAAGAGAGAAGTGTTGTCTTGCCACAACCACTACTTCCAAGGAGTCCATATCTGAAGAAGAAGAAATATTTAAATACAAATTTAATCCGAATATTTGAAAAGTATAATTTAATTAGTACTTACACAATCCCAGTGTCCACCTTCATCGACAAATTTTGGAGGGTAGGAGTCCCGCTTGAGTAGGATTTGGTAACATTATCAACAAATATTGCAGGTTGAGTTGATTTAAAAAAATTCATTTTATAGTATTTTTATGCCGAAACGGCAACTGTTCTTATAATGAAGGAGCTTCACGAACTGAACTAGACAGGTCTCACATTAGACTAACTAATCTCTTATGCCTAGCGGAAAGCGTAAGTGAAGCTAAATGAACTTATTGAATGTGGAATAACAACTTTTTTGTATTGAATTTGAAGGTGAGAAGATTTTTTTATAGATAAATATACAACTTGTAGCATCATAAAATGAGATATAATTGCTGGAATAATTGCGTAGGCAAAATGCAAGCATATAATTGGTTTTATTTATTTATGATGCAGATGATGCAAATAGCGGAAAGTATCGACAGTGAGAGATCCACATCCAGGTTT
>JAHZNA010002523.1:0-49342 GCA_027743935.1 Sinodicranocentrus sp. ZH6
ATGGAAAACGTGTATAATGCTCGAGGGTAATTATGTAGGAAAAATTGAATGAAAATGTTAAGCCATGTTTAAATGAGAGCTCAATAAAAATGCTTTAAAGCAACCCAAATGACCCACGTAAGTCAATCCATTCCAAGTAATGTGTACTGAATAGAAACAAAAAATCATGGTGTATGTAGATGGCTGTACTGTGCTCAATGCTGACATAGTTCTGAAGTTCAGCGACCGAGATTTTTTTGTTATTTATCCCGGATTCCTTTTCCCTCCAAAGCGAGTTGTCGTATTGTTATAGCACAAAATAGGATTGACTGATTTACGAGGTTATTTGTTTAAAAAGCATGACATTTCATTTAAGAAGATAATTCAAGTGCAAATAAAGCATTTGCAATAAATTAATATAAATGTTGATGACATAAGAAAACATTCTTTATCCACAAGCACATGGACTATTTCACTCAACATCCTCAATATTTGCTACATCGTCTCAAACTACTATTAGTCTATATTGAGCTTAAGCTATGCGTATTTGTTGCATGTACATGTGCCCGAACTCTACTTATTATTTCTAATGCAGGCATTAGATGGGTACTTTTTTTTATAAATTTCCTGATCTACGCAAAAATTTAAAGTACATTTTCATATTTTGCATTTTACCAGCCTCAATCGGCTCAATCATCATCCCAGTCGTAGTTATATCAAAACTGTAAGCTGTCGCGTCGTGGTGTAATCTATTGATTGATTCTATATATGGGTCGGCATGCACACCTTTTCTGGTTGACCGACAAAGTGAGGAAATATGAGTATGACTGAGATTTTATTTATCTCGTCAGTTCCACGTTAAGCAAACATTTCACCTCATATGCATTATAAGTCGGGTATTCATGTATGTATTCGACTCCGACTCCGGAACACTGTGGTCGTGAGTGTTCTCATTTTGATTGCTGATAAAATAATGACGAATTTCGTAGTGTTGGCCACACATGCTTGGTCTTGTGAATACAGAACACAGACAAATTTGATTAATTACCAGTTTCATGAATATGAATCCCTTTTTACTCTCCTACAACGTAACAGTCAGCAACTTAAACTTGAATGAAATCAAGTGTATTTCATGCTTGGAAATGAATACATGTAATAATATGGCTAAATAATACTCCACTCCACACAACCTAATGTGGTATGGTTTGTATGAACTGGTTACACTTATGGATTCCAGCTTCTTTCTGGGAGCCATTAGCTCTTATCAAACCTTGCTCTGGTAGTATATGCATTTTGTATTTGCATAGCCTTCACAAAAACGACAATTCACATTGAATATTATATACCCACTCCACACAACATTCTCCTGACTTTGGACATCATGCCACAAATCGCTCATCCACCTCGTTTCCACTTATCATGAGCATTTGAATTTCTAACTGAATACAGAGAAAATTCGGGCTCTAGAAAAGTACAAATTCTTTTGGATTTTACATATGAAAAAATCCGGTAGATAACCCAATTAATACAGTTTCATAATTTGCAAAATTCCCTTCCACTCACATGATTTAACCAACTGCCAAATTCATATAATTGTCTACCTTGTATATATAATCAGACACATGACAGACACCGTATAAATGCAATATTTAATACGCAAAAGGGAACAATTCAAAGAGGATTAGTATTTAGTATGCATGGATTTTTCATTAACTTATTTCGGGAAAAAAATATTAACATCCTCTACCCTTGATATAGCAAACCAGATACTGAAGCAGTTTTCACTGCATCGAGAACATTTACAATGTCCCCTAATATTACTCCACCGAATTTAATGGAGTCTTTTGAGATCCATAGACTCTTGCAAATATTCGTTATCAGGAAGATGATATAAAAAGCAAGTACGTAATGAAGTATTCATAATAGCCAAATATCACGTATATTTTATGGATTCAGGAATAGATTACAGAGCTCCTGCACTTTACACTGAACAGCGTACCAAAAGCAGTTGGCGTAAGTTGTTAGCGCTGCGTTGGTGTTATCACCAGGCAGGTTGTGGTAGGTGCATAATACAATTTGTATTTTTTTCCTTCTCTCTCTCTCTCTCTCTCTCTCTCTCTCTCTCTCTCTCTCTCTCTCTCTCTCTCTCATCTCTCTCTCTCTCTCTCTCTCTCTCTCTCTCTCTCTCTCTCTCTCTCTCCAATAAAGTAAAAATATCCGAGAAGAAATAGCATCCTGTTTCTCCACTTTGTTTAAGCAAGTCAACAGTGAATAAACTCTACAACGTACACAACATGATTTCAAGTAATACATCAAACTCCTACAGAAAGTAGTACTACAAGTGCCTTTTCTTTTTCCTCATTCTTGCATGCATTTCTCTTAGGACTTGGCTCTGAGGACTTGTAAAACTGGAAAGAGTTTCAGTTTCATCGACAAGCACAGCCCTATATATTGTGTAACATGAAAAAGGCCTTTATGATAAAAAAAATCCTATATAGGGAAACTTCATATATGATTTACGTACAACGCAGCAATTTTTAGGTATAGCACAATTTCCTATAAGATTTTTTCCTTGTCCTTCTTCTCAACTCTTGCAAGAGTACTAAACTCTTGAGAAGGCATGGGGATAAGTCCAAAAGGATTTTTACGTGTTTTTTTTCCATGTATGCATGTAGCCAGTCATATGTTACGGAATAGAACGAGCGAATGAGAGAGGACACGGAAAATTGGAAGATTTTTTTGTGAATGTGTATGTGTAGCACTTTACTTTACAACTTACTAATGTGCTCTTATACTAGTGACTAGTCTTCTCACAACAGTGTTCTAAGATTCTAGAAGAACATCTATTGAGTAGGTGTTATTGTGTCGTAGTATGAAATGAGAAGCCAACGAGTCTTATTATTGTTGAGTTTAAGAAGCCAGGGAAAGTTCACGTTTACCTGAGCTAAGTAAACTAGATATAAATGAATACACAAAGAGAAGGAATAAGTGGACTAGAAGGGAGAGAAAAAATCCCCAATTTGCGTTGACTGTGTGGGAATGAGTGAGTGAGAGGAGAGAGAGATGGAAGGAATGAGAAAATGTAAATATGTACAAATAGTTGTATTTATTTACCTGTGCGACACAGAGCACTAGTTGGAGAGAACATGCAGTATGCAGTTGTGGAGTGAAGGTCGATTTCTCCAAAAGTGATTGTTGTTGGGAAAAGAGGATATATAGAGAATTTGTAAATCTGGGTTTAAAATCTGTAACGTTCCATGAGTTTCATTCATTGCAGTATAAAGGGAAGGGAGGAAATGTTAGATTTGTGCGTTCTGTTCATGTTCCTTGTAATATTTGATTAGCGCTAGTTATTTATTTTGAAGATTGTTAATGTCAGATGCACGTATAGTCAATTCGAGATTTTTAACATTTCATAGTCAAACAAGAATGCAAGTTGAGAGTATTTATTTTTAATTGAAAGCCAGTCAATTACATGTGAATTGTAAGTATTATTTGTTTAGTCATTGATGGAGTGTGGATTGTAAAAGAATGTGTGGCTAAAACTAGCCGATTGATAGTTGATGGTGTTCTGTATTTAGGAGATCACAGACAACAGAGTTGTGTGAAGAAACAATTAGAGAAATGTATACTGGAGTTTAATAGCGTAAATAGCAAGGAGTTTACTTGTTTACTATTGAGGTTCCATGTTGTCTAGTATTACATGTGACAGACAGTCAACAGTGAATTCATTCCATGAAACTGAAAGAGTTCATACGGTTAAAAAGAGTTCAACAGTTGTAATGAAGGGATTACTAGATACCGGAAGTTGAATTAGTTAAATGTGTTGTTTTGCTGTATTACTGAACTAATTTTTAAAGAACATTGATCTCATAACTTATAAAACTCGTAAACGATTTTATTTATCAGTGGTTCTGGAGCTAGAGTCGAGTAGTGAAACAAATGAAATCATTCATAGACCGGTACAGTTGTTCATTCAGTTGTTGATATGGATCTGCAAAACTAATGTTGAATGTCGGCACTTCCTTCTTCAATACAATTCATTGTGTTCCTCATCACTTGTGCTTGTGAAGTGGATGCTGTAGAATAAATGTTGCCATTTATGTAACAAGAGGCAAGTTTAGTCAGCGTTTTTCTCGTCATCAATTAGTCTGAATCGTTTCAGTGTCGTGAAATTCCAGTGGTGGACTTTAGTTCAACAAAACCATATCAATATTATCAATGCAAGCCAGCAACTTTCCACTTTCAACTTTAATATGATTTGAAGGTTACATGGTCACCATGAGCGTCAGCAGAAGTCTGGTATGCCATAAAATTAATTTAGAGTGAAAGACCAAATTAAGCAAGCACACATTTGAATTGACTAAATCACTCTTGATGAAAGATCATATCTGAATCCAAGGATTCGTCAATTTGGTCAGTCAGCATTTCAGGCAAGTGCTTCACGAGCGACGCCGCATAGTTGATTTGCAGGCCAGAGGCATAGTTGTCCGTTTGAAAAAACGGTCGAGGTTTGAGTTCATCTCCAAATAAACAGGAAGTGGGATCAAAATGAGTTAAATCTATTTTGGAATTTTCCAGCCTCTGGAAATGTAAGGTACTTGGCAATTCTAATCGCTAAAATCACTAACAATTATTAAACCGATTCGAATTAAATAAGAATGTGTATTCTACAATACACAGATTCCATGTATGCATGTAGACCTCAGTTCTCAATCAGAAGCAAATCGATTGTGATATGTACAAACACGTTTACATGTACAAATTATTTATTTAACTGACATTGACGCTGTGAGTTTTATTGTTAGTTAGTTCGTCTCATCACCTTATTATTACTCCTACTTAGGTACGTAGGTAGTTAAGAAAACCATGCAAATTTAAAGATTTCATTATTGTGGTAAAACATGGACAGAAGGGAATAGTTATGAACTTGGCTAACAAGGAGTGCGAGTGGTTGGTGAAATATGAATTTGGTCATTTGGTCGGAATATTATTACTGCAAATGCGCTTTGCGATTGATTGGGTTTACGTTTTCGACATAAAATATATTTCAATTCCTCTAATGTCGGAAATGTTTCAAATAATAAAATGTATTGATTCTCTATAGTTTTTCTAACTTGTATTAGGTAATGTGTATTTCATGTGTTGTTTGTGAGCTTGATTTGATTCTTCTTCACCAAACGAAGACATTGCAAATGTACTGACAAAACTATACATTTTCTTTGTGCGAAACATTGAACAATTGTGATTTGATAATTTACACGTTGTGAACTCTTTGTTGTACTCTTTAAACATTCATTTGCTAAATGATGGGCCAAATGTTTCTCCCGTTTTGTCATCGGTTTCATCCCTTTCTTGACCTCATCTGCGTCAATGACAGCATCTTCAAAGACATCAGTTCTTGCGTAATAATTCTCAGTATAAGAAATAAAACTTTAAAAGACAAAGACCAGCCTAGTAGTGGCGCGTTTGGTTCTTCATACTCGCATAAACATTTTCGCGAAGAGTCAAAATTGTTGACATATTGCTGTTGCATTGACGTAGGCGTGACTGTTTCAAATCTCCACAGTTTTTGTTGCTACCTTATATTATCAGTGTTTTGTGAATTTAGGACTATTCCCCGTAATCCTATTGTAACTGTGCTGTCACTGCTATCATCCTCAGAGAGTGGCATGAGTAGTTGAGTGTTACTACATATGAACCAAAAAGTATCACTCTCAACGACTTTTTCTTTCTTCACAGTGAATACCGTATTGTAGCACAATAACGATAACGCACCCGATGGGACAAATACTTGATCTTCGGTTCGCATAGATCTTCTCGGTTAAAGGTATAATCTTAAAATTGTCATTCGTATATTAATGTGTGTATTACCTGTTAAAACTGTGACTTGTGACCTGAAATTCGAAGTCGCCTCCAGAAATTGTATTCCCTTCTGTGAGAATACGCATATTGTGTTAGTAAGCCTTGGCCTTTTCGCAAGTTAAAAAGTGTAAACGTGTGATATATGGATAAATATTTGTGTCAGTCAAAGCTGAAAACTTAGTTGCGATTACAAATCGAAAAAATATATATTTTGTGCAAAACAGCGCAAGCTTCACATTTCGTTATCACTTATTAATATCCTGAGTTTTGTATGATGGGACACCTTTCGAGAGTTTTCTCTGGTGGGACGCTGGTACTATGGAGTGTTTTAATTAACGTGGCCTTAAATGTAAATGGTTACCCATTTATTGCGAACGAGTCCTTGAGTACTACCGCTGATGATTTTGCTGAAACTTCAGTAGAAATAGATGCTGGAGGTATATCAGTCTATGAAAGCGATTTACAAGGCGATAAGTTTTGGCGAAGCTCGACTACTCGAGATGGCTTATTGGGATTGGAATCATCTACGAACGAAAAATTCGAAGGATATTCCACTGAAAATGATAATCAGACAAACGATGCTTTTGATGAACCCAGACATGCGGCAGTTAGAGACAAAACTTACGATGAAGTATCAAGACTGCAGGATAGCTCATACAATGCCCCGTCTGCTTCTACACAACTGATCAACTCCCCTCCAAAACTTGAGAAATTGGTTACGGACAGACGGAAAGTACAAACAGCCAAAATTACGGCATCTGATGTTGACGTAAAAATTATTGGACTATCCATTGATTATGACTCTGATAAACGGAGAGTCGATTACAATAGTCAAGGATCGGCAAATATATTGGAGGGTATGGCGGTTAAACTCACGCTTTACGGAAAGTTTACAAAAGATACATACTTTCGGTTTTCCAAGTTTCACAGATGTGATGATCCAAAAAACATGGAAAAGGAAGTCAAGGTAAACTAGCATTGAACAATTCTGCATCTGAACCACTCTTTAAGTAATTTTAGCAAATTAAAAATCGGAAATCACGGTAGTTGTTTTTAAGTTGAATAATTTTTGGGCTTCAACGGGATGAGATTTTCTTAAATGACTGATTAATTACTAATTTACAGATACGCATAATTGATGATGAAATGTCCGTGGGCGTAGTTAACGTAAAGTTGCCTGAAGCTGGAGAGCTAAACGAAGTCTACTTATGCTTACGTCCGTCATATTCTAAGGTTCATAAACGACAAGGTGAAAGTAAATCTGGGCATGACTTTGGTCTACCCATAAACCCATGGCTCGTTATCAAGCTGACGAAGTCTATGCTTCCCTTCTATTTCCATGTGCTACTTATAGTAGTTCTGTTGGTGTTGTCTGGATTATTTTCTGGTTTAAATCTTGGTCTCATGTCTCTTGACAAGACGGATTTGAAAATTATAATGAATACCGGATCCAAATCAGAAAAAAATTATGCTCAAAGTATTGCTCCAGTTAGGAATCACGGAAACTTTCTTTTGTGTTGCCTACTCTTTAGTAACGTCCTGGTTAACGCCACTTTGACAATTTTAGTAGATGATTTGACAACTGGTTTGATTGCTATCGCTGGTTCGACTTTATCCATTGTGATTTTTGGGGAAATTATTCCTCAAGCTATATGCTCTAGATATGGGTTGGCTGTTGGTGCTAAAACAATTTATATCACAAAATTTTTCATGATTGTCACTTCTCCGTTGGCATTCCCACTAAGCATACTTTTGGACAAAGTTCTTGGAGAAGAAATAGGGAACATATATACTGGGGAGCGTCTGAAGGAACTCTTGAGGGTTTGCAAATATTATCTCTTAACTCTTATTTCGCTAAGTATTAGTTTATTATTACATATGCTAAAAGGGCAATTAATTTTCTAGGTTACAAAAGATCACCATGGATTGGAAACTGAGGAAGTGGGTATAATATCTGGGGCTCTTGACTTAAAGCTGAAATCTGTCAGGGATGTCATGGTCAGTTTAGAGCATATTTTCATGCTTCCCGCTGACACAGTTTTGGACTTTGATACCATGGCTGATATCGAGTATCAAGGTATGCTCTTTCAAAACAGAAGAAAATGGTACTGTGTGTTAATTATCCGTTAATGATTCGATTGAATGATAATTTTATTAAGGAGCATAGCTTTTAATGAAATTGGTATTTCCATTTGTCTGTCGGTCGGTCTGTTTGTGTGTTATTGTTTTAGGGTATAAACCGTTTAACTTTTTCAAATTCTATTTTCACTAATCGATATATAGAGTCGTACCTATTAGTTTTGAGCCAAATCCGTTGAACTGTTATGACGGTAATTAACAATGTCAAATTTTTAAATGACAACATATCCCGTGTTATATATCATTCGAAAGTTTATCAAAAGTTAAGTTGATTTGCACTTTGGCTCATCTAGTTTTTTTTTCAATTGTGGTGCTGTCATTATAACCGTCAGAGCGTATATATTTTTTTAAATGTACCAAATTTCATGTAGCAAAACTCCTTCCATGCATCCAAATGTTAAATGGTTTCTTATTGTTATCGTTTGATGGGAAAACAGGATATTCTCGCATACCGGTCTATGATGGAGAACGTTCTAACGTTGTTGCCCTCATTAACGTCAGACAACTAACCCTACTGGATGCCAGCGATAATATCCCACTTCGCACTATAATGGATTACTACAAAACAAATCTATTTTTTGTTTTTGAGAATACCCGATTGGATTATATGTTTAAGGCTTTCCGGGAAGGTAACTTTTAAAACTTTGTAGTATATGTGACCAGCAATGTCCGCAGTAATGTGAGTTTTTCAATTACATGACTAGGCTCTCGAGGTCACATGGCGTTCGTTCAACGGGTGAATGACGAAGGTCCTGGCGATCCATACTATGAAACGGTTGGAATGCTCACTATGGAAGATGTCTTGGAAGAAATTTTGCAAGCAGAAATCCATGATGAAAATGATGGTATGCAAGTTTTTGTGGCAAATCTTTTTGTTTCCATTATGTGATACTACGTTAAAAATTAATTAATTATTTGTATAATAAACAGTCGGGAAATTAAATGCTCGTTCTGGCAATACTAATCGACCGCCCGCTGTGCCATTTTCCAGTCATAAGAAGCCTAAGAAAGTCATTGAAATTCCATCTACTTTAGCTTATGCAGCAACCCAATTTCTCAGCACATGTAATAATGTATTCTCTTTCGAATGATGGTTTTAAAAAACAAATTTATTATTAAATGATTAATTTATCTCGTTATTTTTTAGCTGTTGATGCATTCAAACATGGAATGATTTCTGTCACGATAATTCAACGTCTTCTTAAAACTAATGCTCAGTTTATGAAAGCCCCTAAACGGAAGGCTCGCCAGCAATTACCAGATGTATTTTTATATGAAAATGTAAGTTTATTTTCAATTTTTGCAGTAAACTAATCAATATTTACTTGTATGCCATTTAACAATCTTCTACTTTCAGGGAAAGTCAGCCGATTCTTTCACCATGATTCTGGAAGGACGAGTGCAGGTTACAGTAGGAAATGAACGATTGACGTACGAAGCTGGACCTTTCACAACTTTTGGGATTGATTTCCTCATAAATGAGCAACAAGGTGGTTAGCTACTGATTGGTTTCCTTATCGTTTAATCTGCTTCAAGTTGTTTTAATTGTATGTAATGTACTGTGTCAATTTTAGTGTCCCCACGAAGTATCACTGTTGGAGAGTCAACCTTAAACAGTCCAACAGAGGTGGACGTCAGTGAGCGACCCTCTATCGCATCTGAAATTACAGAAATGAACAGAAGGCCTACTTTCATTCCAGATTATTCTGTTAAACTTCTTACGGATGTTTACTACTTCCGAATGAAGTTTGACCATTATCGTCATGCCATTGCTGCTACAGAACTCGAGAAGGCTTATTCTAATGATCCAGAAAAAGATGCTGGCAATTGTGAATGGCAGTACGAAATTGAAAAGGTAAAATCAATCAAAACGTATTATGCAAATCCTACTCCTTTTGATATGATCTATTTTTTATATTATTTTATTAGGTCCTCGATACAGGAGATGACGAAGAAGATGCGAAGGAAGATCCTGCTGGTGGAGGAGATGTAAGAATAGCAATCAAATTAAGTAGTTTTTTCAATTGGAAATAAAACTATTTCTAACATTGACTTATTATCTAGACAAATAAGGAAGGCAACATTGTCGCTGATAAAAAGAATACCAAAGACAACTCTACATCAACGACTGAGTCCGAAGAAAGTGACAATAAGGAAAGTGACCATGACGAAAATAATCCTACTGAAGAGACCAAATTGTTGCATAATGATACTGCGTATAGCTAGCTTATATAGTGTCATCAACCACAGAAGCAATTCACGTGTCTACTTAAAAACGTTCCTCTTCTATCCTTTGAAAGTTCACATGCATAATATTCTACAAACTAAGTTGAAATCCAATGCAAAAATCTTGAGTATGTTCTTCTGTTCACTCTGTGACGAGTTTTCTATTTTTTATATAATTTATTCAGTATTCATAGCATCGCCCTCGAAGAAACATTTTTTCGATTGTTCCTTTTTTGTCAGTCAAATATGTAACCTCTATTAATCTTTGCTGTGAATGTCAAACCCAGAACGGTATTGTGAAACTCTGTATTTTGATTTTTAGTATTGAGTATTTAGTATTTGCCTGGATGTATCTAAATACGCTGGGCTGAAACGTATATGCAGGCTACATAATTTTCCTTTTTCGCATTGTTCGTTATTAATGATGATTTGCATTGTTTTTTGTGGCGCTACTATTAGTTGTAATATTGCCAAACCCATAATGAATCATGCAAACATGTATCTCAAGTTTCGCTAAGGTATTACCTATATTCTAGCATAATATGCATAATATCAATGTTTTTATTAATGTGTTGAAAATCTAACTTAAACGTATGTCAAGAAATGAGACATAATACTTACATCTCTATGCGTAAAATATAATCATGCGTACATCAACTTCACAATATTATCAGTTACTTATGCAGGTTAGCAAAACATGTACGTCATGCATTTTCAAAAAATCAAAGCACCACAATTAGCATCAGCATGATGGCTGCTGACTTTTAAAGTATTTATTGTATTGAAAAAGTATATAATATTTATGTTCACAAGTGCCAAACAGAACATGTGGGATTTATATATTACATTGCATAAACGTTATGTGAAATGCTTCATAGATCATATTTAAATTTACTATCTGTCTGTTTCCAAAATATAAGTTTACAGGTTCACTCTATTGTACATAAAAGTGGTTTGCATTTTAGGCTCAATGTAAAATGGAAACAAAAATGTAATAAGAATGATAACGATTATATTTAGTCAGCCTTTGAGATGAACTAATAGCTGAAAATTAATGGAAACTTAATTTTCAGCCAATTGTTCTGTAAATAATCCAATGATGCGAGTTATGTCAAACAATGTTTAGTGTATAATGTTATGACTTCATAGTATTGTTTCTCCAGTTAAATATTTTGATGAAATAATGTTTTCCAACCTTTCCAAACAATTTGGGTTGGCTGAGGTTTGATATTGTACTATCTAGTACCAGAAATTGCATTTATTACTAGTTTCACGAGACTATTGCATTTTCCATAGTCGTTTGCAATAGAATTGCAATATTTAATAATTTATTTATATTTAACTGTGATCGTTTCCGTTCCCATCACAGATATGCTGGATTGCGTAGTATGACTTGTATTGATAGTATATTTTTAAGTATAGAAGTTTGCCGTTATCTATATGATCAATGGCAACAAGGGGATTTTAGTTGTTAGTTATTAATTTACTTGTTCCAAGTAGACATCCTGAAAATACGTACTAATAAAGGCAACATTGGTCGTGTCTTTTTTCAGTTACATTGTCCTGCAGATACTTTGATGATTTCCGTTACATTAGTTTTACAATTAGTTAAAAATGTTGTTTCATTACCAAGTTTGCTATTTTGTTTGGTTAATTTTTTCAAATCAATAAATGTTCATTGTATCGCACTTTTTGGCGGATTTTCATGTTATCATTGCTATACATTAAAATTCATACAATACAAATTAAGAATCAATAAGACGCATAAATGTGCAACCTTCGTTATGGGGATGGTTGTTGGGCCTATTGGGCATCCTGAACGAATGCTTGAGTTTAGCCGAAATTTCCAACGTCCTTTACATTAAAATATTGAGTATTGACTTTGGACCTTATAGGGGCTGATGAACTTTATATTAGGTAACCATTTATTCAAAGTCCTTAAGAGTTATGATGTGGCTACATAAAAAGATAAGGATATCCAGAATTTCGTGGCGTTCAATATTCCTCAATAAAATAGTTTATACATCTTTTGTATATGCAACTCAATATACTCTTAACTTGTATTCGCGTCCGAGCAACTGCATTACAAGCGAGTATATTTGGAGTTTGGAAAAAGAGTATTTAATAAATTCTTGCGAGCAGCAGGATTTCAACAACTTCGTATTTATTCAAATTTAAAACCAGTAACTTAAAAAAACACAGTTGGTTCAAATATTATATTGTCTCCATTGTAAAATTTAAATAATTAATTTGCATTGTCTTTACAGATTTTTTTGCGATTTGTTCAACAAAAATGTCGAATTTGTATTAATGTACGATTTGACAAAATCGTCGTTCAATGTTTGGCAATAAGTTCTCTGGAAAATGTTGTAAATGTTGCTATTGATTATCGAACTTTGCATTTTACTATGCATACATTTAATCTTAAAAGGGAACTTGCATTTTTTCCTTAAATCACGCACGGCAATTTGTTTGCATTATCTGGTTACACAACTGAAAATTATTTCAATACTACACAATTATGACTTTTACGACATACATCATGCTTGAAGAGAATACATTCGGAAAATATGAATCGATTGTACAGATACGATTACAAGATTTTATAATACATAAAATTTTTTGTTGGCATTACAATTTGCAAAAATATTTTTCATCCCCATCAACAATAATTTTACCCTGAAAGCTGGTATCTTCAAGTTGATCTCCCAGTGGCTTCTCATCTTTCGGACATAAGATGACATGCGACATATTACAACGGCTCAGTTCTTCTCGCTTCTCAACCAAGTCACCGCTGCTGGTAACAACAGTAAGGCATATATTGTTATTATCACCAATCACTGACTCTTGTCGCTCATGCTGGGCCTGTTGGTGGAATTGATGATCTTGAACCTGATGATGAGGATGATTTGACTGAGCCAACACAATAATATTTCTTTCCTCCTCCACTTCCTGTAAGCGTTTCTTTACATTCAAGTTAACAAAATTGCACATTTTTTTCTAACGATTTAAGCATTATGATAGAGTCTTCAATATTTTATCAAAGTATAGACGATTTTAGTAGCATCTTGCCTCGCAAATTTCTCCAGGTGAACTCATAGTTAACGACTTATCCTTCGATTTACAGTCTGCATTATTTATCACCTTGTCAAGGAATAAAAACATTTTTTATTAAATCAAATGACTCATTAAATGATTAAAAATCACGCCTTTCGTGTGACCTATATACCTCATCCAGATGTTTTCTGTGAAACAAATAATAAAATATCTTAAACAAATGCAAATATTAACTAAAATACAAAATTGTGTATTTTGGCGATAAAGTATCTTCTTACTGTAGCTGCTCATCCATCTTTTCGTCACTCAAACTATTAGCGTCAGAAGCAATATAGGTTTTTTCTAAAAGTGTCGCTTGTATTGCCGCTAAGTACATGCTGCGTGATATCTGGAAGTAAGTAAGGTCAGTGACAGCTCGGACAGTATAGTCTGGAATGAATGATGACTGCTCAGGTAACGCTGACTGAGAGTTTTTGCGCATCTTTATTGGTGTGGAAGGCGTTTCATCTAATTAGGAAAGGGATATTTAATTCTTTGACAACACTATATTTCATTGATTAAAAAATTAATCCATTATTTTCCAAATTACCGGAAGGATAACATAAAGTTTTTGCTCCGAAGTGGCTGAACGGTCCGCTTTCAAACACCAAATTTTCTTTCCCAATTTCTGCATATGCCCTGCCCTCTAGGATCATAATAAAATAATCGGCTGGTTTCCCCTGTAAAAATTCACATATTTTGTCTATGACGTGATTCTAGTTTATGCATAATAGATAACATAATCAAGTTAATTTAATGGCCGATACTTACCCTTTCATATAAAACAGTGCTAGGATCAGTCTTCATTGTATCTTTATTCTTTATTTTAATGTGGAAATATATATTTTGCTTAAGCAAGCGTTCTAAAACAGTCTTCGAGATTCTCGTGTCATTAAACTCATGCACCGCTTCATAGATGACAAAAAATGATCATATAAATCATCCACTGTGCTTAGCTAAGTTTTAGATTTCGATTATGGCAATGCCAATGTGAAAAACCTACCGGTACTCATATATTGGAACGCAGCCAAAGTTAACTGTGGAGAGACTGTAGTACCTCCTTTAGATTTCCAACGGCTCATGGCAACATCTGTTATGGAATTACAGTTTGCTTGGGAGCGTGAACGTCTTTTATGATCCGCTTCTAGAAAATGTAATGATGATGCAAATTTCAATTTTTGTAGTTAATATGCAACACGTAGTTAATGATTAGGTCGTGGTAACATGGGTACATAACCCGTGACTGGTACATGGTACATAAGCCATATCAATTTACCCCAAACATCCGTTTCGTCATTGATTTCTTCTTGAATAAGTTCTTCAATGACATCTTCGAGCGTTACAAGTCCGATAACTTCGTAGAGTGGATCAGATTTATCGTTGACCCTGACTCTCTGCACAAAAGCCATATGTCCTTTGTTTCCTGTTGCGTGAATGTTTGTTATTTTGTTACTCATGAACACAATCATGTAATTCACATTTCAACATATACTCTAACTAAACTATTATTGAATGACTACTTAATTACCTTGCTTGAATACTCTGAATAAAACATCCAATGTCATATTTTCGAAAACAAAATGGCAAGGATTACTGTAAAATTCACATATTGTTCTAAGTGGCATTTTATCATCTGGGTCAACGAAGGCCAAATCCTTGGTGTACAATAGAGATATCACGTTCCCCCGATAATTGTCATACACGGGAATCCTCGAGTAACCTAAATCGAAAATGTTTCATCTTAAATGAATTTGCCATTAACCCAATATCATGAAACTGCCAATTAAATACCATTTGACATAATTTCTGAAACCGTGTCAAAATCCAATACCGCATCCATAGGTAACATGAACACTTCTTCTACTCTGGTCATGACGTCTACCACAGTCTTCTGCTTTAATTCTAATGCTCCAGCAATTATATTCATTTCATCTTTCTCTAAGTCATTTGTTCCTTGAGTGACCTATCAGGAAAAAAATGAGCAACCAATGATTGGAAACCAGTTCCATATACCTACTTACAACGAAATCACGCAGGTGTTCACTGCATGCATGGAATTTCCATTTTTTGACAATGCAAGCAGAAAACTAAGATATGAGGAAAGGCTCTTGCAAAGCAATCCTTCAACAAAGGCTGAAGAATTATGCTAATCATTTTCATACAAGTTTGTCATGCTGTCCACCAGCTTAACATTTTACATCAGGAGCATGGAAATCCCGCAGTGTTTAAAGTTAGGAACATAAGGAATAGCATATAGATGTTTTTTTCTTCAGATATTGTACTAAAATACTATATGCGCCCAAACAGGTAGCCACCTCTGATATGAGGAAAGGATTATCCACTGCTCAGTTCCTTGGTGAATCCAGGGCATGTCTTCAATCATACAAAATTAAAGGGATGTTACGAGAAATGCAAGCATGTCCACGTCCCCCCCCCCCCAGTTTCATATGTATGTATGGTTTTACACATGACGATTTTTGTAATAACTTGATAATGAAGTATGCAAATATGGAATGTGTTTCCAACAAATTAGAGGAAATTAATTACCCTCATTCTCCTCCCTAACACACACATAATATGAGTGTTCACCCTCGTCCAATGGCGGTAGTTGGGCGCTAACAACAGCAGAGTGCTCTGTTAACTGACTTTTTTCGAACTACATCAAACAAAAATCGCTTGATAAGTCAAACTGAGCAGGATAGTTGTACAAAGCCTTCAAAGCAAAGAACATAGTTTACAGCGATCTTACAACGAAACGAGGATCTTACATGAAAATATTTTGTAGAGGTAACATCATCACAATCTGTACCACGTTCTCCTTCTTCAGTCACAAAACGAATGATAGTATTGTTCGTAAATCCCATGCCGAAAAATCGAATGACACTTGCAGCATTTGCAAGAATGACTGATGCCCCTTTTGTGTACGTCACTCCTTTCGCAGACTCTTCCACTCGTAGACCAATAATAGTTGCAGTCATCTTTTCATACGTTTTAATGCTTGCAGGTGCGGCGATAAAAGGGATTCTGATTGAGCCAACATTTGTAGAATTATTGCGGTTGTTAATGACTTCGTAAATGATGCTACCATGCTTAACAATGATTGACGAATCAGGTGCAGCCTGAATGGGGATTGTAAAGTTGATGTGACCATTGTCACGAAATGAGAATGCCGTTTCATTGTTTTGATTACTTGGACGATTCGTGGTGGTCGTCGTACTGGTCACGGCTGATGAAGTTGTCTTCGTTGGAGAAGAGGTGCCTGTAGTGGTTGTGTTGGTAGTTGCAGGAGTAGCGCCACGATTATTATTCATGAGCAAGTCATCCTCCAAGGACGGGTTCACACTTGCCGCATGTACGAATATATTTAGCAAAGAGATCACTAACAGGATGAAGGCTATACTAGTGCCACTGTAGACACTATGCCTCCTGTAACTTCCCCCAAAAGACGCTTTTTTACGCGAATTTACGACATCAATGCTGTTCTTGAGAAAGGATGAATAATTGAAATTATTGAAGTAATCACTGCGACGAGTTTTGATGTCCTGTTGTTCCTTCTCATGCTCTAGGGGCTGAAGCTGCTGCCGCTTGTGCTGCTGCTCCTTCTGCGTTCCAAAAGTATATGGTTTCACGACCATGGTCGGTACTAAACTGAAACTGGAGCTTAAACAAATTCCTATAATATACTGTCAATCATGATGTTCAAAAACACTTTTCACACAAAAGAGGGATGATTAAATACCACAGGGTTTATTTGCTCGTTGATTATCCCAACTTAACAGATTTCACTTAAATATTAACGAGCTGGATGATATGACTTTATTTAATGTTTTATTATTTGTAGAAATTAATGAAGTGGAAAGAAAAACAGTTAAATTTTTTTCCACAGTTTATACACGTTCTTTTACTACTCTCACTAATTCCACGGCACACAAGTCGTTTCTTTATTATCCCTTTTAGAGAAATCATCATCACCAATTGATAAGCTGAAGGGAAATGATGACTTTAAACTTAATATTGATTGCTGGCACATTTCACTCTAGCTGGCATGCTACCTCGCCAACGATCAACTACATACTGACTCCCTGATCATTACTACACTATGGTTTAATTCCTCTCTATTCAGAAGTCAATGTGTGTCGTCATGATGACAAGAGACGTATAAACCCTATTACATATTCAATACTTATCTTCTCACTATTTAGGCACCGTCGTCATCATGAGGGCTTTCCTTTTCTACAAATCATTTTTAAAAAACAACATTTCATCTACTGGAATGCATGCTCCTCACAAAGACTCCAACAATACTTGGAAACAGGTAGGTGGGTGGGTGCAATACAACCTATCGTTCGAAAACTACCATAAATACTAGTTTAGCTCTTTCGTGGAAACTTGGAACAAGAGCGTATGAAAAACTTAATCCCCGCTTAATTTATAGCTGCATAAATCCTGACCTGATCGTGCATACCAAGGATGAATTCGAAGCACGAAGATGCATCAAGAAATGCAAATGCCCCACTCTATGCGATAGCTCTAGGAGTGTCTGCTGATGTACAAGTACGGATGATTGAAGGTGCAAGTGCACTTGAGAAGCAAATATGAAATAGAAAAAATCAGTATTTTCTAGTTATAGTCAGAATGAATGAATAGCTTGTGGGGAAGCTTCTTATAAAGCGTATTTTTTTTATATCTAAAAAATGTATTACAAATATATACTTAAGTATTAAAATATGAGATATAAAGTAAACTTGTGACTCTCATATTCACGCAGTGGGAGAAGAACAGGCATGAAATGAAAAGAATTAGAGAAGAAGAAAATATTATTGTAAATCTCTGCAAGTATATCGTATTGTCTCGTATGGACTACAAGTGGCAAGCGAAAGATAAGATATAAAAAGAGTATGCAAACTATGCAAAGATGATCAAATACACATGTTTGTTCTCTAACTTCTCACTAGAATCACATTAAGAACCAGTATTGTTGGGGCAGTACTTTTTCATTTACTACTTACCCTACTATTATTACTACTCTCCATTTTACAATTTACTACTACTACTACTACTACTACTACTAATGCAGAACCAACTGCTCTCGTATTATACATCTACACACATCACTCAACTTTGCAACTTTTATAATGACCAACTTAGCACTGACTTTGGCTTATGTGGTATGAAAAAAGTGCAATGAAAACCGTGTACCTTAGCAAGCTGCTGGTAGCCAACTGAAAAATGAATCACGGCGACGTGAAGGCAGCAGCCAAGAATTTGTGAATCTTCCACAACAATGCAGAAAAATACAATAGTTATTAGGGAGTTCGTAACTACAAGTGATTGCCTTGTAAGGTAGCCGCCTACCCTACAAAATTTGACGTGTGATCACCTGAGTTCCGAAAGAGTGCTTGTAGCTTTCCTTGTAACATGTAACATGTAGAGCTACTTTTATGCCTCACCGGATTTCACTTTGCCCCAAGTATAGGGCAGGAACCTTCAAACCGGTTCCTAAGAAAACGTTTAAATAAACTTACATGAATCCTACTCTACATAACGCATAAAAGACGGTTCACAGAATTTTGGTTTTGTAGTGTAGAAAAACCTCGTAGGTCAGGCTCACAAGTCTACAAAGACGATTTTCTAGCTACAAGGCGATTTTACGAACTCCCTAATAGAGTGTAAGGTGATATTGTGATATACACATGTACATATGTATATACACGCATTACACATGGGGGAGCATGAAGGTATCAACGACTTTTCCTTACATAGCTCATAAAACAATCCTTCCACAGTGCTTTTATGCATGTTAGAAACCATGCCATAAGACCACACACACGAGCCAATCGAACAGAAAAATCTGGAGCTCAATTAGCTTGAAGAATACTTTATTTTAATAGTAGAATGTTTCCTAAGTGAAATGTCAGCAAAAACTCTGCACCATCATCATCATGGTGTTTTATAAATGTTGCTAATAATCTTGGAATATGGTAAACTCTAAAGAGTGATTCATATACGACTTACAAATGAGTGATAAAAGCATAATAATTCGTTTTAGCAGTTGGCTTGTTTTTATGGAGATGATATCACAAAATGGATGATGATTTGAATGATAACAGGATATACACATAAGCTTGTACACATTAAAATCTTTTCGGTGAGTTTAAGTTTAATTGTTGAGGTAAAAACCTCTGTTTTAGTCGTTTAATTTAAATTTGCAGATGAATAAAGAAAAACCTTCACTTGATTAGTTTACACAGAACTAAGTGAGCATGAAAAAATGGAATAAGCTCTCTTATATTTTATTAGCATCTTTGGAGTCTTAAGTTTTAAGTTTCTTCACCGCAAGTACAATAATGATGGGAGAATTTACCTTAACATAGCGAGAAAAATGTATTTGTATCTGAGAAGGATATTTGTTTTCTTTAGTTCAATACGAGCACTTCACTTGTAATTTGGGAAGAGGAGAATGGTCATTTTTTCTATACGTAAAAACAAAGCATTTTAAAAGTAAAAATAGGATGTACAAAAAATCCTATACAAATGGAATTTTACATGTAAAGCGTAAGCTAAATGCAGATTAACTATAGCTGGGAGATTAATTATGATAATTGATTTCTTGATTCCCTTGATTACTGATATGACTCCGCCACTCCGTAACGTTAGATAAGCAAATGTCTAACGATAAGCCAAACGTCCAACGATAAATACGAAAACAATTAGCGGACAAACAAGCTAGAAACATGAAGATCATAATTGCGGTCTTGGAATATTCATTAATCAATATTAACATGATGTACTACAGACGAAATATATGGTAATTTCATAGCTCATCACCGATACAATTCGCTCGCTTATCCCATCGGAATGTGCTCTAATGCATATAAATGGGGCTTTAAACATTTATCTTTTAATTGCTGTAGAACAACGACTATAACCACATGCATAATTCATCCTGCTGTGACTGAACCTTAGATAAACCTCAATCACGCCGCGCACACAGTTCAGTGCACGCATCTATTAAAAAACAATACAACTATGTTGATAAGTATTGGTGATAATGAACTATAGCTGCGTATTATGGGCATGCAGTTTCATTGTAGAATATTGAGATTTACATTTTTATTGACAAGACAGCAAAGAGAATATGCGGAGCGTGTTTATGAGTCAAAAGATTACAACTGTTCTCACGAAGCTGTATATGTCAATAGTTATCAAAATGTGACTTTTAATCACCATTCTGTCATTTTGTAGCACTATTGTCTTTTCTCATCCCACATCCAATACACGAGTGACTGCTTTACATCCGATGATTGATTAAACACAAAAGATCAGCTTAAATCAGACTAGCACCGGATTTCTGTTTACTGAGTGAGGCTATACATATATGTCCCACTAATTTTTGAAAACACGCGAGAGAAATTTAATGCTCTTAAGCTTAAAAGAATTATTAAATATATATATTATTACGTTGTGTGAAGTCATTTATTTCATTTTGTCAAACTGTCAGATGAAAACGTGTCCATTGGCTCTTTTCTCTTGACGCAGACCAAATAAGTTGCACGCAACTAATCTGGCACACTCACCTGCTTCTACTTGTGTCCTATTCTTCTTATCATTATTTGAATTAAACTGAACACCATTTTCATATGCTTGGTGGTCGTTTACTTCGAGGAATTAAACGTCAAGGAAGTCCTTTGAAGAGTAGTCAATGTACCTTGTAAAAAGCTTTTGAGTTACTCTTTTATTAAATACATTTGTTCTGTGTTTTTGGCAAATTGACAAGGAAGCCAGATGCAACTTAAGTATTACGTCAGTTTGAAGGAAACGCTGGAAAAGTCTTGTTCTTTACCAATGATCTTTTATTACCAGATCTCCTGCATAAACATTTCTGCCTAAAAAAGCAGCGAGGATACATGTGTTCTCTAACTTCTGTCCAAAATAACGCGCAACAACCAGCGAAAACTTGCAAACTACCTAAATAATCAAGATAGTTGCTGTTTGATTTTTGAATTGGCAATGCAACATGCATCATTATTACAAGCAGGTGGATACATATGACTATCTACAAATTTGCAATAATACATTTGCATTACCTTATATTGCTTCGTGAAAAATTAAATTAATTACATTACTCTACGGAATACAGAGAAGTTGGGTACAGGGCAAAGAATTGAAAAACTGTGTTAAACAAGATTTACACATGACTGCATACACATGCTTACTCACCTATATGAAATGACTATGTATAATAATATATTATATGGTAATAAGAAGAAGCCAGTTTTTAACCTATTCTAATCTGTAAATCCGCTGACGTAAGGATTTGCTAAGTCGACGATAAACTTATATGCTCAGTATGATTTGCCCAAGTGTGGCTATTGAGCCCTCACGGTGACCAATGATGGTTTTTAGGTGCAATTCATTTTAGATTTTTATGGGCATCTTCCTTCTGTGATTGACGATGTCATAGACTTTCATAGAATTAGAATCCCAGTCGACTAGTCATCTTCGACGTGAGTGATCGTGATTGAGTGCAAATTTTAATGTTTGATGTTATTATAAGCACCTACTTTTGTGCTTCCACTGATAAAGCTGCTTTTGCTTATGTAATTAAAAACCAAAGAGGAAAAAAATTGGCACTTGGTTTACATGATTGAAGGTGCACAGGCTGTACAATTGGTTGCTGATGCTGTGTCACTCTTTTAGAAATAGTACGTCAAGCCATCACATAATACAACTTTTTAGCAGCTTTAACTTTCATTCACTAACTTGTACCGGTTTAGTAGTAGTACAATGTAAACTATTACTTGTCGATCGGTCATTGCATTCGTGCCGTTACAAGTGCGCAGATGTCAACGAAACATCATGCACAGCACTTCTTCAATGACACTGTTCTTGCTCTCTGCCACCTTGTGCATTGTGTTATTGTGTATCGAGGCCAAAGGTGAAAATTTTCTTAAGCAGATTTTATCTGAATGTATGTATGCTTTAGTCAAGTGAATATGTCTACTGCATACCTACGTACAAATTTAGAAAACTAGAGTAAGGCATACGAATAATGAATAATGGCATAATTGTTGTATTTAAAAAATACGCGTCACGTCAGAGAGTGGTAGAGCTTTTTGTTTATTGTATAATTGTAGAGTAGTATCTATTTAGTCCAGTGTCCACATTTGAAGGATATCTTTTGTGTATGTTGTTATACTCCAATCTACTTCCACCATCAGAAGAAGGGTAACGGAGTGATATGATGTATGATTCATGTCGGCAGGAGATAAAATAGCAAGTGTGAAATAATTAGAGCCGACTTATTGATATAGCTCAGGGTTTCATTGTCTATATCAAGCTGCATGGAAATCAACCTACCATAATGCTTGTAATTAGTACCTTTTGTTTGCGGCTTGGAAGAATACAAATTTGTTCTCACAAGAGTTACTCCTAAATATCCTCCAGCTATTCCCATTTTGAAGGCTTAACAAACCATTATTCGCACATGCTCTTGTACAACATAACGTTATCAGGAAAGCGATTCCCTACATGAACATTTGATGGGGTCTATGATCAATGTTTCACTGTTGATATGTGCCATGGAATGGAAGTTGATATGCTTAAAAAACTGGATAGTACATTTATATATGTAAGTATAAAATTCCAGAGGAAATATACATTTCACATCGTATATATTATTTATGCCAATTATTTGTACGTAGAACTCCAGCAAAGGTGTATTGAATCTTATTAAAGCTACAGGATGTTGCTCAAGTTTTCCTTGCTAGATCAACTCCACGATGTGAAACAAGCTGCATACATACGTAGAATGATAAACATATTAAAAACAAAAATAAAAAATAGAATGCCGCCGCGCCATAACAACACTCAAAACTTTTAATGGACTGCCAATGTATTAAAGCATTAAAGTTCGACTAGTTTTTTTGTACTATATTTTATCATGAAAATGGCGAGACCAGCAGGAGGTTTGATAAGCTTTAGAGGATTGCAGCCGTAGCCTTACTGGAGCCCAGGCTAAACTATGTATTAATTAATGTTTCTAGATTTATATAATCTTTATCCGAAAGTGTGCATCCATATATGTGTAAAAATGAAGCTTACAATTTCCATCTGCTACTCTATACTGTGTAGATATGTGTGCACTCCAAATCTCAAATAATGTTTTACGTGTTTTAGGTACGCATGTAACCTGTAACCCCTTTTCAGCGAATTGGGAAGTGAATATAAGCTTGTTTACAAAGACTTGCCATATTTTCTTCCCCTTAATGATCATGATGAAGGAGATTACACTAGGCTTACCATATTGCTACGCATTTTAGGCTATTTACCTGCTCTTCATACAAATTAGATGAAGATCCATCATATAATAATATATCCAGTATCACAAATGCACAAAAAATAGTCGTCATTAGTGAAACAAGGTAATTGAAACGAAATGAGTGAGTCAGTGCCAAAGAGAGAGAGAGAGAGAGAATGTAAGACTTATGATGTGGTACAGGGAATTTTTTTCATCAGTGAATGAACGATTGCAACATAGCTCATTTGCACATTAAAAGCCTTTTTCATTGTCTTGCTTCGGATAAAATGTAAAAAAAAAACAATACCCGACCAACCGACATGCTTTTCATTATAAGCGTGTGTAGTCAGTTTCTGGAACGCATCTATCTGCAAAAAGTAGTTTACACAAATAATGCTTAGTAGATTTGTAAGGTGTTAGATAAGGTTTAACCAACTTGATTTCCTTCATTTATCTATGGAGCAACAAAAATCAGGATAAAAAGTGAGCAGCTGCTCATGATTATCAGTTTAGGAAGGAATTCCAGATCTTGTTGGTGTCAACAGCTGCAAAAGCACTACATTACGTCCTCATATCTCTTTTCATCATGTATGCATCAATACATCTTAATTTTTGCAAAGTGTGCTGATTACCTGTCCACTATCTATCAGTGTACAACGTAGCAGGTGTTTATAGCGGATTAATTACATATCTCATATTGCTTACAACATTGCAAAATTCAAATCCAGATCTTTCTGGTTTAAACCCGCCCCTAAACAAAGAAACGAACAAGAAAAGTGAAAATGTGTAAATTGCAAGGACAAGAAAAAACATTTATTTCATTTCGACGACAGTTATTACATGCATTTCGCTTATTACCAATTCTGTTTTGCTTGGCTGCAACATCGCGCTCTGAATTTTGATGATTTGAGTAGTTTTTATGGTGAATTTGGCGAACATCGAGATAGCATTAGCTTAAGTGGATTAGGTACCCTCCTCTGGACAAACTGTAAGGATTCACGGCTCACCGCTGCGGAAAGACCAAAAGTTGTAAACTTGTAAACTTGATTATTCCCCCATTTGTATGCATTGTACTAAAAAAATGTTCAATTTCTGGAAATTTTCTTCACATCAATGCCACATTTCCGTAACAATTGGTGAATGTTCGTCGTAGCAACAGGTGACTTGATGAGACGGAAAAGCTTTGATTATGCATGTGATAGTATCAGTGAAGCGATTACAGAATCTTGATAAAATACGTCGTTTATAGAGATGGGAAAATATCATACATAAATTAATAGATTTAATAACATAGTAAAAACCGGCAGGTGTGTATGGGCTTCATCTTAGTTAGTTGAAACGATTTACCTTGAAACACTCTCAGGGAACTAAATCATACATTGGAGAGTTTAGAGTGCATACACACAACTAACTTCAGAGTAAAAGATTGTGTCTGCCGATATGCATGAATCAATAGGGGGTAAATGCTTGTACATAAAGAGTTCACATGATATGAGACTTATGAGAGGTAGAGCCAGGATTATTATAAGGATTGTAAAGAAATCTCAGTGGGACTCACCAGTTTTTTGAGTGAGTAAGAAAATGATGTTGACTGTTCTCAGAACTATTACATCTTTTCCACTTTACCACCATTTCCATTCAGCATGTGCACTACTTTCGAAGCATGCTCAATGGAAGAATGATTCACACACCTTACTTAATTGTTCTCGTGCCAATGGTAATGATTATTTCAGCTATTATCGGAGCTCTATGATATGCAAACTTTCTGTGAACACACTTGAAGTTTCGTATTTGTACAAGCTGAGCTAATCAATACTTTGAATTTGTTATCATCAGCAATGTTTGTAGCTTTCCAATATAAGTCAGACAGTCATTTTTTAAAAGTAATAAAATATTGCCAATGAATTACAGTCCCTATGTACTATTTGCATTCACAATAGCAAGCCAACAAATAACTCTACTCATGTGAAAACGATCGTGCTGAAGATTATTGAACTGCATATATGATAATCTCTGCCACTCGCAACTCCAACGTTAAACCTACACCCTATTGACGACCTTGAGAATTCAAAGCTATTCAGTAGCTTCATTGAATGTTTGCTAGCTGAACTTCAGAAACCCATCAGTGCTCACAAATAACGCTTGTTACATAAGTCATTAATATCTATTTAACAAGGCTAAACTCCGGTAGAGCAAGTTTAAACTTGTGAATTTACTCATTTAAACACTTGTAAACATTTTTTTCAATTCCGATGGCATAACATTCCTTTGTAAATTGAGAAGCAGGTGTTTTTAATAATTTAATGTGTTTATTATTTCAAACACAACAGAATAGAAAATTAAAACAACTACATAATGCATGTTTTTGCGGTGTTAAACAATAGGGAAAAGACATTGAGAATTGAACAATCAGTAATCATGAAAGGATTAAAATTTATTGATGACATTTTTCGCACAAATATGTACGTTTGTGTTTTGCATTTTAATTGGATGAAATGGACTAGATGAGGTTATACATTATAGCTTATTGATTCTTCGTCTTCGTACTTAAACATCAACGTGTGCGCATTACATAAAGGACGGCTTACATAAAAGATGGCAGATTTAATTACGCTACAGATGAGCCAATGAATTAACAACTTTGGCCTCAGCCCAGACAGATATTTATTGATATCGTCGTAATAATAGGCAAAAATATGATCTGCGTAGGTTAGCTGGATTCAAGTTTAATATCTGTAAACATTTTTTAATACTTCCCTCGGCTTTTGTAAAACAATGCTAATGATTGCATATATTTTTAACCAAGAGTACGATACTCTTACAAATATTTGCGAATATCAGTCATTGATTAAATAAACGAATCCACTTAGTTATACTATACATAGCGACTAACGCCCTACTACCTATACGAATGAATTACAGAACAATGTTATAAACTTACGACATTAACAATAACCAATGTTAAACTTGCGTATTGATTGACGTAACGGTATTAATAAAATAAAAGATTTGCTTTTTGAAGATTAGTTCTCATTCGGTAATCCAGAGAATCATGAGAAAAACGGTTGACGGTATCGATCAAGGAGTCGTGTTCAAAACTTTTCACTGCGTACAACTTCCACCATTGCCATGAGCAGACAACTTTTATTTGCAAATATGCATAATCAGTTCACGGAATTTAATTAATAAGTGTGAAATGACGAATAATAAAATGTGTACCCAAAGTATTAAATTTACTGTTATCATGGCTTAGAGATTACAGTAAATAAATACGCACCTAGATGTATTGAATGCTCAATTTTGGCAAATGCATCACCTACATTATCACAGCTCCAGAATAATTCAAAGTCTCTACCTTCAATACTGTCTGAAAAAATGATCTTTCACCTCAAAATCCTCAACCTGTAGTATCAGTGTCATAGTCATGGGATGCATATAAGAAAACTTCTCATTATAATGTGTTTAGCCATATAATGCAGCAGGGGTAGGCAACTGAAAAGAGAAAATCTTGAACAGTCCACTCATTCATTTGAAGTCTTAATTATTCAACACAAATTTACTACTTTATTTATTGAGTCAAGTATGAGGATTTGTTGACGTCGTGGGCTTTCCATTCGGCATTGCTTTACACATCGGTACATCACATAATATTATCTTGTTTCAGTTAGTTTAACTTCGAAGCATTAAGGTTACCTCTCTAACTCAATTGCAGAACTAATGTATTTACTCATTTACTTTCATATTAAACGATTTATCCTCAAAACCATGCTTCAAAACAAGATTCTTCCCAACCAATACATTTTAACATATTTACATACATTATTACGTCCCAAAATAGAGGTGTTCGTTAGTCAAGAAGACGGGATGATGGCAAGGAGCATTTTGAATATTCCGTTCTGTATGATTGCATACATCTGAATGTCTACAAGTGTACAATCTTCCTTCCCATGACGTGCCACATATATATGGTTCAAGATTTATGTGACATGATATCTTAACAACCTGTGTAGAGCTTTAGTTTAGTTTTCTATCTGTAGTGGTTTGGTACCTTCCAAATGTAAGCAAATGATCGGAAAACTGTCGCATTGTAGAACCTTTTGTGTCTTACAAACTGAAAGTAAGTAAGTAACCTGTCTCTCTTGTCTCTAGATTGCGGAATAGGAATCATAGGACCATACTCATATCTACACAGTGAACATTTTAAAATACATAACTTTAACCAGTGAAAGGAAGGCAGTATTATATATGGGCACCATTTATACATCAGAATATCCGTGGTTGAAAAACTAAAAATGTTTTTCCTCAGCTAAACCCTCACATTCTAATTGTTTTAGTCTTGTACAACAACAAGCAATAGGGGAAGATCAGCTTTCAGTTAGAGTGCATGTCGTCATCAACACATTCTATTATCATATTATCGACTCATAATTACATACACATGGTTCTGAGTAACAATCAAATTATCCAAGAGTGGAATCCTATAAAATCCCTTGATCCTAAATATTCCTTTCCATTATTCCTTTTCAACTTTCTGGAGGAAATAGGAAAATAACAAATTCTGGTTTTATACAATCAACTCCAGTGAATCAAGCCTCAAGGAGTGGAGTACACCCTAAGAAAGCTTATTAATAGTTTACACTCTTAATTACAAACACGTTTTGCTGAACAAGAGATTAGTACGGGTTGAAAACAAAATGGTTAATCACTTAAACTTGCAGAGTTATCACTATCACGCTACATGACTTCTACTCAAGTCGAGCAAAATATCTCGAAACGAAACTTGAACTATTGTGGACTACTTTTTCCGTTAAGAATTTTACGTCTACTGTGTGACAAAGTTAGGCACGAGGAGTCGCTATGTTTTTTTTTGCTAAAATTACAGTTCCGGAAAATGCTTGGATTTGAGTTCAGTGCTTCAAAAGGCTTGGCATATCATCAGCTAAATGACTTTTCTTACTCTCTAATTAGCTATCGAGGAGAGCAAACTATCTGACATTAGCTATTTATTTACTTTATGTCGTGGTGTCGAGTGCACATGTTTGGTGCTTTACTCATAGGGGAAAACTTTGAAAATGAATTTATTGACTTGGAATCGATTTTGAAGGTGTTGGTGCTGTGTGTGCTACGTGAGTTGTATCAGGAAAAAATATCATTCCATCTCTTGACGTAAATTTTTATTGGAATAAGGTTAATTTTTCCTCTGGGTAAAAATCAATTTCATTTTCATAAATCTGCGGTGATAATATGAGCCCTTTCGTTTTATTGATATTTCTGCATTTAATTGATGCGAGTGCAATTCCAAAGAGGAGGCTACAACATATTCATGAATCTACAGAGAATGGTACTAGTATAAATATAAATGACAGTCCTTCGCTCGACAATGAACGTGAAATTTTTTCAGATAGCGAAGGATATTCTTTTACAACTGCAGAAACCAGCACAGGACATTCCGTACGTTTTAAAGGAGACGTTGCAAAACATGAAGATAGTAATGAAAAGAAATCCATCCCAACGTCTTTACGTATTCTTAGATTAGAGAACAGCAGCAGTTCTTCAGACCACAGTTTTAATAAAGTGCCAACGACTATCTCTACTTCACCAGAACGTCATAGCAGTCATCATCACCATCACCCTCATTACTATGAGGGTGCAACTCATGACGAAACCGATAATCATGAGGAGAATTCCAACATCAGACCTAAACGAATAGTATCTAGCACATTAGCACCTACTGATAGTACCATTGCTAGTCTCGAAGAGGATACTAATTCAACTCCACTCCAATTTGAACCTCAAGAAGACAAAAGAGTAACTAATGCGTCAACGGCGTTTGTTATTGGATTGCGAATCGAGGTAACGTCTGAGAAATAAGAATTCTAGCTGATAATTTTTTTACGATGTCATTTGGTTGAGATAAAAAGCATTCAGCCGAAATTCTAGGTGTCGAGGTTGCTCGTACTTTCTTTACGCTTTTCGTGTGTAATTAGTAATTATATATTTTTAGTTTTTTACTCTTGTGAATGTCCAGCATTAAAAATGGTGAATTTTGCGTTTCTGTGAAGGCAGTAGATAGAGGAATGAGTTATGAGCAAAACGGAGTCTCCACTATTTTAGCAGACAGTACCGTGCCCATCCGCTTATTTGGACAGCATTTTTCAAACCAGACGATTGTTAAATTTGTGAGGGATGTGAAATCCAGGGGATCTGAATGTGGGGATGGTGATGCCACAGAAGCATATCCTGTGAGTTTCTTGAGAAGATTGAAGTTAGAAAGTAAACATGACACAAATTTGTTTAGGGAGTACACTAATTATTATATTTGCACAGGCTTCTCACATTGGTCCGAATGGAGCATCTGCAGTTTTCGAAGTCACTTTGTCGATCGAACAGTCTGAAGAATTCTTTTTTATTTGCGTCCGTGAAAATAACACAGGTAGATTGATTGATTGAAATTGGCTTGATGGATATTTCAAAATATTTATAGTTGATTTTACACACATATTATTTCTTTTAGAAATACCATGGGTTCATCAAGGATCAGACACCTGGATAACGATTAAAGTATACGAGAGGCTATTGCCGTTATGGCTTAATGCATTGGTCATCATATTCCTCCTCATGTTGTCGGGTCTGTTTGCTGGACTCACTTTGGGTTTACTCGCTTTAGATAGAACGGATTTGAAAATTTTGGCAAACATTGGATCTGATAAAGAGCGAATGTACGCAAAAACAATTTTGCCCTTACGTACACAAGGAAATTACTTACTGTGCAGTTTAGTTCTGGGAAACGTACTGATAAACTCAAGCTTAACAATTTTGCTGGATGAGCTGACATCGGGAATTCTGGCTGTAACTTTCTCCACCATTGGTATCGTCATCTTTGGCGAAATCATCCCCCAAGCGTTTTGTTCTCGACATGGGCTGGCCATCGGGGCAAAGACAATTTTGATAACTAGACTAATTATGATTCTTACATTTCCTCTCTCATACGTGATTAGTGTCATACTGGATAAAGTTTTAGGAGAAGAAATTGGCATTGTTTACAACCGGGAAAAATTAAAAGAATTAGTTAAGGTAATGGTTTTGTTAAAGCACTAATAGCCAAGTATTTTTCTGGGATCCCATAATACACTTTACACAGAAATGCAAGATTTTCAAAATAAATAATTGCAGGTGACAATAGAACACAATGATTTGGAAGCTGATGAAGTGAATATTATTTCTGGAGCGTTGGAGTTGAAAAAGAAAACAGTCGAGGATGTTATGACTAGAATAGAGGATGTTTTTATGCTTCCCCTTGACGGAGAATTAGATTTTGAAACATTGAATGAAATACGAAAGCAAGGTTAGTTTGAAGGTCACAACACGAAGTACATGTACAAACTATCTATATGATAGTTTTGAGCTTTATATGATTTATCCTCTGAATCGTTGTACCACCCATAGGTTATTCAAGAATACCCATATATGATGGCGACAGGAAAAACATAATATCCCTATTATTCACCAAAGATCTTGTATTTGTCGATTCTGACGATAAGATACCACTACGGACATTAGCTCAGTTTTATAACAATCAGTGTTTCTGTGTCTTCGCCGATACAACCTTGGACATTGTCTTTAGGGAGTTCAAAGAATGTAATTTATTGATATGAAAGATCTCATGTGAAATGAAAAAGGTTTGTTTGCGTTAATTTATTACCTTGGTATGACAATGATTCTTTCAGCTCAAAGAGGTCACATGGCGTTTGTTCAGAAAATAAATACTTCAAGCAGTGATCGTGATCCTTTCTGTGAAACAACTGGAATTATTACACTAGAAGATGTTATTGAAGAATTAATCCAAGCTGAGATTGTCGACGAAACTGATGTATGGATGGACAATCGCAGCAAAAAACGTTCCAAACAAAACCACACCAAAGACTTTTCTAAATTTGTTGAGATTAGAAATAGTCAAAAGACAATATACATATCACCTCAGTTGGCTCTAGCAGCATTCCAGTTTTTGAGTACAGGTATTTGTACAATTAATGAATTAAGCCATTGTTAATTAAACTGGATTTGGACATTTGTAGAAATTCCATTTGCCTAAACAGGTGTGGAGCCTTTTAAAACAAACTATGTTTCGGAAGGAGTTTTACACAAGATTTTGAAAAAGAATGTTTTATTCAAAATCAGAGGAACAAAGGACCTTAAACCTTGTTTCTTGTATGAATGTGTAAGTTATCCATATGAAATCTTTTATTATCGAAATAACCATTGAAAGCTGGTTAATGTCTAAACTATCATTGGGTTCCCAGGGAAAGCAAACAGACTCATTTACAATAATTTTGGAAGGTCGCGTGGAAGTCAACGTTGGTAAAGAAGGCTTGCAATATGAGGCTGGGCCATTCAGCTACTTTGCCGTTCCAGCACTAATGCTTAGTAATTTTTTCACTTAATTGTCAACAAAGAGAACATTGTCATTCTATACTTCATTAGAGATGTGGATTTGTCAATGTCACATGACAATGTGACGTGAAGTCGGAATTTGGTGACATGTCCCATTTTGTAACAAGGGAAAAAGTCACAAAATTATGACATGATTTTTGCGGGAAATGTGACATTTGTCACGATTTTAAATAACTAATGTACGGTCTACATACAACCACGAAAACAGTAAAGCCAGCAGTGGTATAAGGTTATGTTCCGTGCAATCATTTGTTATCTTACTCAACTCAGTTCTCGTATGTCGCACGTCTTTCCACTGTGAGTAATTCACTCAACCGAAAGAATTCAATAACAAACTTTATGTTGTTTATGACTGATTCAAAACATATTTTGAACACAATTCTTGAAAAATATTATTATTTCTATTTGCTTGATTCTATTTCAATTTGCCATTGAACCGTTAAACTATATATAAACAAAAGATTGAAGTTGGAAGCAGTAGGCTTATCAGTTGATGCAGTATTCTCTTCCTTTCAGATAACCAATGTTTAAATTTTCTGTTCATAATTTTATCGTGCTATCCAGATAGTGTTTGATATTTTTACAACTCAAAGTTCTTCATTTTATTTACTTTAATATCAGATTTTTGTAAATGCGCATTGATTTTACAAATCTTACTGTAAATAGTTCACCCAAACAACTGGTGTTTATTCAATTTTCACCCCAAAACATTATTTGGTGCATTCAGCAGACGTTTAGTGATATTTCTTCAATTAGTTTATATTAAATTTGACATTGTATTTAACATTGTCACATATTTCTGTGACATTGTCACATTGTGACATAAATTGTGACATGTCACATCAAATCGTCATGTGACATTTGTCATGGCACTGACAGAAAAAAGGCGCGTGTGACAAATCCACATCTATCATACTTCAGTCGCAAGTAAATACAATATTCTGTCATTTGTTCCAGGCTCAGAAACAAACTTTACCCCAGATTATACCGTAAAAGCTACTCAAGATGTTATCATTCTTCGGATTCGAAGAGCACTCTACCAAGCTGCAGTTCAAGCAACAGTACTGGAAAGAGCTAAAAACGATGCAAATGGCTGCGAAATTCCCCAGGACCCCTGTATTGAGAAACAAATTGAAGACGTAAGTACATCTGCATTAAATTCATAAAGGTATTAAGTTCAGTTAATATAATAAATATTTACCTTACAGGTTCTCGGAAAATTGGAGCCCGCAAACATTTTAGATACTTATGAAAAAATTATAACTGAGTTTGAAAGTAGTGAGAATAGCACAAGTAGTAAAGAACAAAGCACTACCTCTACGGAAGCTTGAATTCCCAGACTTCCGCCTGCAGTATAGTTTACATGAAATCATTAAATACGAACAGGGAAGTAAAGAAAGAAAGAAATATTTGTATATAAAATGACGTAAAAACGATATCGTAATAGTTTTATAAATTACTCGTTGTAATGTATGATCATCTTGATATGCCATCATAAAGTAGTATAATGCATGGGAAGACGACGATACATTCCTTTGGATCCTGAATGTCAGACTTGTATGATAATTACGGTGGAGATTTGTTATTATCTGGTAGAATGATAGAAGATTCTCCATGACAGGCTATGTAACATTAGTTAAGTAATAAATAGACAGAATTATTCATTGTATTTGGTATTAATTATAAATTGTCATTTTTCTTGCTGATGATACTAGGAGTACAATTTACGGATGTCTGTTTGATTTGTATGGAGATATTAATGATGCTGCCTCTCGTGTTCCTTAGGAAGCTTGAAATTTGTCTTCAACTCCCATGAAATCTTATTGGGAATAGATCACTTATGTACATTTTTGAAGTGTATACGCATGTCACAGTTTCTAATTTCCTGTTAAAATTAATATGTCTAAGCTATGTATAAGCGTGATATGTTCGAAGATAGAGAAACATCTGATATTTCTGACTACGATACCAGTTAGATGTTTGAAATATAAAATTCATATAATATTTATAATATTAGTACCACTATTTTTTAACTAGTGACAATTAAATCCCTTGTGCAGCAGCGAAATATGAAATCTTACCTTGCCTTCACTACAATTTGTATTGGTTTTGTATGTAGTTTAATCTTTGAACTGATCTTGAGTGAGAATCGTTGCTGCAGTTGTAAGACATAGATAAGTACTTAGGCATTCGTAAAATTATACTATATATTAAATACGTATGGTGTTTTGATTGTCGTATGTTTCGATACTGAACTAGTCGAATATGTGTAATTTAACTGCGAATACAACCACAATCAATTACTAAAATTTATCCTTTCATTGATGATTCGTATTTTATTTAAAAAATGCATTTTCTAAAAAGTTGTACTAACTGAATATAAATAAGTTCCGATTCTATTTTTTTTGCAATTGACCTACCATCAAGTAACTTCTGTAATAGCATGTATATTACGCAATATTGAATTTATGATTTGCAGTTATTACCTCGTCTTACTTTATACTGGTGTCGAGATTAAATTCCTTAAGTCGCTGCCACGTATTCGCTTTCAAATATTTTTTTATTGAATCAACAATCCTTAATTATATATTTATACTTCGCATACCTTACACAAACTACTTACACGAAAATTATTGTTATTGTTGGCAACTAAAAATAGGTAATTGAGGAAGGGAGTTCAAAATCTTAAATTTGCCCCAAGACTTGATATTTCTATTCGAAAAAGCTGTTAGTCCTGTTGTCCTCTCCGCATGCAAAGAAAAAAAATTGTGCGTATGAAAGCCCAGTTACAAAATTTAACGAACAGTGAGTGATGCAAAAGACAAAGAGTTGCACATACTAGTAGGGTCGGAAAATCAAGAGAAATCAATCGAATAATTAATATTTGTGGTATCTAACTAGCTCTAGAATTAGCGAATGAGCGAGTTAACTGTATCAGCAATGATCTGAATAGACTCATCCAGCTGCTGCTTATTCAAAACCAATGGGGGAGCCAGTCTGATGATATCACCGTGAGTGGGCTTAGCAAGAAGTCCATTTTCCTTCAGACGAACACACACCTCCCAAGCGTCAAATTCTAAACAATGGAAAGCACAAGAGAAAATGAAAAGTTTTACAACTTTCGTAGCAGTCGGCAATGAAATATGTGACAGGAAAATTAGAATCTCATCTTAATTCAGAAAACCACCCTCAATCGTAAATCTCTCTAGTACAGCTATCAATTCTCTAATGAAATGCATAATGCATTACCTGGGTTAATAACGATAGCATTAAGAAGTCCCTTGCCACGAACCTGCCTTACAACCTCAGGGGACAGTTTGCTCAGTTCTGAGCGAAGAATTTCTCCCATCACTTGAGCATTATCCGCAAGGCGCTCTTCTTCCATTACTTCAAGTGCTGCCATTGCAACCTTGCATGCCAAAGGGTTGCCACCGTACGTCGAACCATGTTCACCTGGTTTGATGCAAAGCATAATATGGTCATCGGCAAGTACAGCAGATACCTAGGAGGAGGAGTACAAATGAGTTATTGTTCAAACTCTCAAATGAGTGCTGATTTGCAAATATAATGCATAAATTCCACTTGTCTTAGAATTAAAGTTTTTACAGGGAAAACACCACCAGAGAGAGCCTTTCCCAATATTAAAATGTCAGGTCGAACGTTTTCATGATCGCAAGCTAATCTCTTCCCTGTTCTTGCTAGCCCGGTTTGAACTTCATCAGCAATGAAAAGAACATTGTTCTTTGTACAAATGTCTCGGACACCTTGAAGATATCCCGTATGTGGCACGACGACTCCAGCCTCACCTTGAATTGGCTCCACCATAAATGCGCAAACATTTGGATCCTTGGTAGCTTCCTATAGGAATTTAATTAGTTCCTCATATTAATGTATTTTTAATGGAAACTATCAACTTAATGTGCCAAATGCAATGTCCATTTTGCTGCGCCGTTGCCAATTAATAATAATATGAGGAATGTAAAAATGTACAACTATTTACTATCGATGCGGTTAAACGGCAGTATGTGTTATCTATTGATTCTTTAGGCACAACAGTGCCGCTTGACCTTGAGTCATTCAAATTATAAAAAAAGGTGGTTTCAGAGCAATGATTTTTAAATATATATACATTTTTATCTGCTCAAGTAAGAGTAAGAGTAACCAGCTAAACAAGTTTTTCACTAGGGATTCTTCTGCGCTACTTGGAAGATGTTGCAATTAGGAAGAGTCATGGAATATTTTAGTATGATCTTATTGACCTTAGCAACACTACAGGTCTTGCATAACTACAAAAAATCGAACGATAAGTAATGAACCAATCGTAAATAAGCTCATTCTAGCACATTTCAATATTTTTGCTGGTCAAATTAAGTAGCATTTTGGACTAATGTTTGATAGAACACAAATCACACATTAATCTATTAATTTACTGTCGGCAATGTGCAGACCTAGTTGAGATCCACTGACTGCTGAATTTGCTATCAGTCCTATCGATATGTACGACGCTAAAATTATACTTTGAATGCGAATTAAATCGTTCTGAACTGCGAACAAAGTAATTATAATGATCGTAAGCATAACCCTTTTGGTACATTAAGATTATGTTAAATAGCAATAAGACGGATGGATGGATGGTCCATAACCATTGAAATGAATGATATCAACTGAAATCTGGTGAAAATACCATCATATATTACAAGTTGTGTACGAGTTGTAAGTTGTAATACTTGTAATTACCTGCGAAAACTCCATGATTCTTAATTCTCATGTTTATACAGTATTTTGGCAGCATTGCAAATATAATAATTGTTGTCAATTGGTCAATAAATGAGCATACAAGAGACTTACCTCAAGAGCCTTCAAATCATTATATGGAATAATTTGGAAGCCAGGCATGAATGGTCCAAATCCATCATACGATGATGGATCAGTAGACGCTGAGATTGCAGACATAGTTCGTCCCCAGAAGTTCCCCTCGACGAAAACAATTTTGGCTTGATCTTTTGGAATTCCTTTTTTCACGTATCCCCATTTACGTGCGAGTTTACATGCTGTTTCGCCACCCTCAACACCTAAAGGTCATTTACATATGTTTTATATTGATGTTTTAGCACGACTCTACGACCAACTACACCTTTGTAGATTGAAATGAATGCCAACAATTGTTATCTAGACATGATTCCACCATATCAGCTACTAACCTGTATTCATAGGAAGAACCTTGTCATAACCAAAAAGTCTAGTAATGAATTCTTCATACTCTCCCAGAACATCCGAATAGAATGCTCGTGACGTAAGTGTCAACACCTCAGCTTGTTCCTTCAAAGCATCCAAGATCCTGGGATGACAATGTCCTTGATTAACTGCGGAATACGCACTGAGAAAGTCGTAATATTTACGACCATCCACATCCCAAACGTACACACCTGAAAAACATATATGTTTCATCATCACTTTCTTGTTTTGTGGGTGAGCCAGTGTAATTCACTTAGCGCAACGCTCCCAAATCTAGTCAGTTAAACAATTAAAAAAGCGATTATAGCATCGCCACTTTGACGACAAAAAGACATACAAAAGAAGGGATCAAAAATTTTAATGTGTGAAGTAAATAAAAATGTAGTAAATACGTGATTATCACCTTTTCCCCTGCACAATGCTACAGGAAGAGGATGGTAATTATGTGCACCATATTTATCTTCTCTGTTAAAAATTTGCTGGCTAGTGAGTCCACTAGAAGTGACTGCTACTGCCGGTTTCGCCATCGTAGCTTTGTTCCGAATGCATGATATCTGAGCAATTTCAGAGTTGAGTAGGACACGGAGTGAGCGAAGCATTTTCGAACGAATATATTCCTAGTCAACGTATACGATATAATAGATGTATAATTCTAAATGTAAAAATAACTTGATGGGCAAGGTCGCAAGTTGTAAAAAATATGTCTCTCTCAGTGTCGTCGTTACAGTCTAAAAGTTTCTTGGGAATAATGCACAACAATTTCAAAGGTTTTTATTCACGTATATTTGCAACGAAATTGACGAGAATTCTTTTATCACAGATTACTAGGAAAATATATATCAAATATATATTCTGGAGCTGAAGTCTTAACCTTGCTCGTTGCAGAATTGAATGAGCTCTTATCTTTTTTGCAATGATGGTTTATACTCTGACTCAAGTAGATAGATTACAGAACGTACGAGTCAGTGTCCACGATACGGGAAAGAGGTATGTGCCATGGGGGTAGTAGTGCAACTCTGAACAAAACTCCTATGGCGTGTTTTGACTTCGACTACTTCCACGGACTTCTTACAACTTACATGCACGTATGCATATTTAGGTAGATTATGACAGATAGATGGAAGCTGCTTTCAGAGTAATTATTTTGCAACTACGTATCTTTATGCTAATCTATAAACTCTCCACGTGCACGTCAGTAAGTTTGGCTTCGCTACTTGAAACTAAATGCTGGAGAAGCATGTGACTGCAAGACCTTTATATAAAGTTGACTTCAATCAATGAATGGCTTTGAAAGAGGGATTTGTTCAAAATATCATTTAAGTATAGGGATAGAACTTAGAAGTATAAGTGTTTGTTCAACTTAAAAATAGTATTTTGATTTGCTGAATTGGAGACACCCAATTCGTTTACGAAAGAATATTTGAACATGTTTATTGTTTATTGATGTTTACAATCATAAATATCAAGAAAAGTAGATGTGGCAGTATTTAATAAACCAAAACCATGATTTTCAGTACAATTTGTGAAGAATTTTAAAGAAAGAGGATGTAAATGTTTTGTAAGCCTTATCGCATCAAAGTTAAATATCACTATCGCAGTCTAATAGTAAGCATCATGTGATATTCCTTTTTGTCTGGAATGGAAAAGTAAAGTATGAAAATTAAAACAAAGAGCTAACTGATGGCCGATCAATGACTAATAATTGTATTTTATCTTGAAGCCACATACATAATGATATAATGCAGAATGAAGAAAATAATAATTTAAAAAAAGCGATGGAAAATTTCGATTAAATATTTGTATATTTGATTTGATGTCTCGAAAATAAATATGTAAAGAATCGATTGGAATAATGCTTGAATAAAAATGTATGCATTAAAGAAAAGAAACATGAAAATTTCCTTTGTTGCTATGTTGGTAAAACAAGATGCTTTTTTTCTTAAGCAAACATTTGAGCCTTGCCGATCAAGCCCAACATTAATCACGTACGACTTCTCACACAATAAACAATGAAGTGTAAAAGTAAATATATATTTGTTATTTTGAGAGCAGTTGTCTTTAGAAAATACTTAACTTAATGAAATGGACCGAGTCTCTCATTATAAATTTTCCATACTGTAATTTTATCATTTGAGTAAATACAATAATGTTGACTTAAAGAATTCAATAATCAGTATAATCATAATCACACTGATGCTGCCTTTGTTCATAGAACAAAGTACATTTTAGTCACTTTTTCCCTTAATTTTATCGCTCAAAAATTGTGACAAAATTTATCCTTATTCGTTTCTGTTTTCATCAACAGCAATGTTGTTTTCACATCCATCACGGCTTAGCAGTAATAAATCTGGTAAGACTAAGTTGAGCTCGCAAATAAGAGTTTTTTAAATCTCACTTCAAACATTAACCTAACAATCTAACCTAAAAACAAAATCAATACCCTATGTCCTCAGTAGAACATCCTACGCACTCAGTAGAACACCCAATGCACCCATAAGGAAACACGAATCGCCTATAACTCATTAATTCTTGTTAAATCTTCAAAAACAAATTTTTTATTTTTCCGTGTTGTTCTAAATATCTCAGTTAATAGAACACCCAATCGGGTCGTATCTTTGTTTCTGTTAGACATTTGACACCAAAAATCATATGCACATTAAAGAACACACCATGCACTCAATAAAACACCTTGTGCACCCAGTAGCACACCCTTTGCATTCAGTAGAACACCCTATGCACCCATAAGGAAACACGAATCACCTAAATTAATTCTTGCTAAATCTTAATAAACAAATCTTTATTTTTTCATGTTGTTCTAAGTTTCTCAGTTTATAGAACACCCAATCGCGTCGTATCTTTGTTCCGTTTGGACAATTTTTTTATGCATTTGGTAGAACACCCCATAAACTCCAATGTTCACCACTTACACACAATCTAACACCCTACGCACTCAGTAGAACACCCAATCGGGTCGTTTCGTAAATTCCTGTTGGACCTTAGAACACGTTAAAGTTAAAAAAAGCGAATAAAATGTGCACAGACAGACAGACACAAACACAGACGGCTCGCACTTCAAACACTTTTGCGAGCTAATAAATGTATCAAAACTGGCAAAATTCTTAAATATTTTAATTTAAAAAAATAAAAATTGTTCCGTAGTTTAACCAACGGACAAAGCTCCCATTTTGAACTTTGTGTATTTCTGCGCATTAATTAAGTAGATATTTTAGATTGAAACGTTCAGAATGAACTCATTTCCATTCCTTCCAGTAGTTGATTTTAAAAGACGTTATGTAGAGGCGTATTTTAATTCACACTGGAGGATCCTTGTCTCTGAACGTAACCTCATCCTTCTAGAGAAATGACTTTGCAATCTTTCTTCTGGTAATATATACTTATAATTAATATTCATGCATACTTAAGGATCTACACTGTTCTGACACAAACTTCTTCATGCTTGTATTAAAACATATTTTGATCAAGGGCATCATGTTTCTCCGAATTGTGATTTGCACGACTTAACAATTGAGAATAAATCAAAGGGGTCCAGAAGAGGGTCAAAGGGGCTTTTTGGAGCTTGTAATTTATTTATTTTTTGTTTGATCAAAAAACTCCGCCTTGCATTTGTATGATCGTATTCATATTATAACTTTATAGCGATATGCAATAGGATGCACCATTGAGAGAAGAATATGTCATAACTCAAAAAAAGTATTTGCATTCTTTCAGTATATTGATTGAAATGATGGATAGAAGAGAGTTGAATTTTCGGAGAAATACTTATCTCAATTTTTGTTTTCACGCATACACGTGAAACCAATTTTCCTAGTTGCCCATACTTCCATACTTTCAACATCGTCTAATGGTAGTAAACCTTGTATCTGATGGCAGTTACCGTACAATGTTTGTTAAATACTAGTGATGGTGGAGGATTTCACCACAGCTGGGGCGTTTTCTAGGCGTCTTAAGTTACACTTTGTGTGTGTCGTCCACCAGGAGGGAAAACCTACTACATAGAAATAGCAAACACTATTTGCATTTCATTTTAAGCAAGACAATATTATCGTTACCATCAACTTCGAAATGTTCACGGTGTAAAGGACACGCATATTGAACGCACATAATATATTAAGCAGATAACATCGTCGTATATTGTCAAATCGAGTGAAGTGGCATTGATAATTTAACATTACACAGCATCAGCTTATAAGTGTACTTCTAAAGATATGCAAATTTCTTCCTTTGTAATTCGACTTAGCTACACACGAAGAAATTAAACATGATGAGTCTTCCATGATGAAACACCTTTCTCATGCAAAACTCGAAATTGTTCAAAATCATGAGCAAGCACTCTCGTGACCAAATTAATCCTTCAACTGCCAGCTTGGTAATTAATCTTGCAAACTTTTTCTAAATCTTGCTAACCGACCGACACACAAGATTTTAGTATTTTAATATGATACCAATGTTTATCGTCAGAATTCATTCGATACGGGGTAGTGTGCGAGCATAATACCAAGCAAGGTGGTGGGCAACTGCAACATTCCACATCGACATTATAGTTGGCATTACAGTAAATGCTTGAAAATGCCAAATGCCCCACGAGTCAAGGATCCATTCTTCATGTTAAGAATATTACGACTTCGATGGAATAGTTCCTTTCCTTGAGCACTCTAGTCTCTCGTCATCATACTTGTTCTAGCTACTCATCCGAAATACGTATGTTCTGCATGGATTCTGGTTTCATGTGTGATCTGTGATCTTTGACCTTTAGAATAATAGAATACACGGTGTGTATAGGCAGCCGGCGGAAGTTTAACGTCAGTAGCGGCATAACAAATGAAGGAGAGGAAATAACGAAATCTGCAATAAGAATATACCCCCAACCGCTTCATGTTTCTCTTCCATCAACTGGACAGCTTCCTTTTCTGACTATGAATGAACAATGCAGCAACTGCTGAAATTGGTAAAAAATCTTACTCTTCTAGACACGTTGAACACTGCAACAAATCCATAATCGGATGAAAAGCACAGTGATACATCTTGTGCACACGTAAAAAGCAAGCAGCTAGCATAATATATGCATTATTAAATGGCATGTACATAAGTCGTCTACTTTAAAACCGAGTCATTTCCTTCCTTCTCATACCTTTCTGGCAGTACATCTTCTCCACGTGAAATAACAATAAACCTAGAATCGAACTCAGGTTTCATGCAACTTCCATATTTGGAAATTGCATTTGCTTAACTTGGTAGCTGAGTACCTTTTAAGTCTGTAATTTGATGGACTTGTGTGAGCGAACTAGAATCCTACTATATCTCACAGAGTTAGTTTCCTTAGCAAGCATGAAACATTCTCTCACTTTTATAATCAGTTAGACCCAGCTCACTTCTGTGTAGCTAATGTATTATGTTACTCGTATCGGGGAAACTTTGGCTTTTAATCAGGAAACGGGAAGCAACCAGATAAGATGGGCAACTGGAACCGATATACCTAAGCCTATTCTCCATATCATTGAAAACTGTTTTTTCTTCACATTCCACTATGTATAGACTCAATCCTTCAACTCAACTGACTGGTCATATCATTGCCATCACAGAATAAAAGTGAAATTTCAGGCTGTATTGGCGACAAGGAGTGAATCTCATCATATTATTATTAATAATATCAGAAGACGAGGAAATTCCCCTGACAAGGACACATACATTGGCGTTGCGTGTTTGGAATACTGCTCCGGCACGCAGCAGCAAATGGTGAGGGAGGACCATCAGCATCAAATCAAATACTCATAACCATCATGATAATCAGCATATCACAGAGTTAACATTCCCTGCTTCGTGGCAATTCATGGTAGACACGGTTGTATAGGTATTATAAGCGTAAACTTCATTGTTGAAATGGAAAGGTCTTCAAAATGCTTGTGTCTTCCAACTCCATGCAGTAGCCCAATATGCCATGAATGCTGCATATTATGCCCTCTTCTCTCTCGTTTGTCCAAAATCACATTCATGTAATACGCCACTAGTCAAATGCTAAACGCTCTTTCTGCAGGAACAGCAACCTTAACATTTACCAAAAAGCAATTGTATAAAGCATTTGCACTCCTATTGCTATCCTTACTCATCATACGGCAGTTTTGTCTGCATCTATCATCATCGCAGAGCTCAAAAAACGTGCGTTCAAAAATCATTACGCGTTTACTTCCATATAAGAGTCGCTCACTTCTAAACCATTCAAGACAGAAGTCTGCCGTTGCAGTGTTCACACACACGCAGACTTAACCTGAGGTGAGTGGTGCGACGAAAGATCGCACATTGAAATACAAATTCCTAATCAAATTACCTGTAAAGTTTTTCACGGTGATAGGCCAGTTACTATCAGTCTTTTGTTTCAAGTGTGGGGTACAAGCAAGGGGCACAGGATAGAGATTACGCCGCATGGTCATTACTTTTTATTTATTTACTCAGCATGAAAGACATTTATGACAGGAGTAATTCATTCGAGTTCCAATTCAGATAGACAGATTTGTTTAGTAATTATTCGCATTTTATTAGGGATTTTCCATTTCCAGTGGGAAACAAATATCCACTGATTCAGGTATTTTAATAAAAGCGGCACTTTGCCCCAATTGTTGACTCCAGTAGTGAAGAATTTTATATGTTAAAGGTGTGCGTTAATTGGATTGACTTTACTGTACGTGTATAATTCTCAGTTAGGAATCTCAATTAGTGGCTGAATAAGTACTTGAATAGTTTGCAAGTTCCATAAATCCCATTCTTTAGACTGTTAAAATGACAAATTGAAGAAGGAAAGGGATGTCTTCATCAGGATGTAGTCACGCCCGATGCAGATTAGGTTCATATAATTTTTATTTTTGAGTGTAGTTATGTACACATTACACAAATGTGTCATGTTGACATAACTGTTACACTTCCTCTTTCATAAAAATTCCTCAAGTTTTTAGTCAGGAAACGCTGTTTATTATAATATGTAGTAAGTATATGTACTATTTAAACACGCACTTTTGTGAGAAAGTGATTTTCACTGCGCCGTGTTTATAGTGTGCAAACGTTTATCACCATTGAAGATTTAACGTTTTTATGAATCATATATGCATCCAATTCATGAGCATGAGTTGGCTTCCTTCAAATGAATGTTTACTATATGCGCATGAACATTCATGAAGTAAAATTATCATATAATAAATTTGCATATAACAGTGCATATAGCACGATCATTTGGAACTTTGATGTCATGACTGATGAAAAAAGAATGAAAATGGCATTGAACGAGCACATCCTCATTGCAACTTTTCACTGTAGTTGAGCCGAAAGGTGCTCCAATACTTATTTACACGTACCTAAAATATAAACATTTATAAGCAAAACGAAACTAGTCAAAAGATTAATGTACATGGGAAAAAACATTAGCATTCCGTATTAATAATTGCTCTTAAGTTCATTCTTGCTATTCTTGACTTCTCAATCTCTCATGGTCTTTTGTGCTTTCTCATATCTTTGACTTCGATCTGTGAGAGATTCCTGGGTGTGTAAGGAAGGATCGTTTAAGCAAGTGAAAAAAATAGGAAGATTATAAGTGATGAGGTGTGAGTCTCAAAATTCACTCAACTGAACTATTAGTAAGTAAATACATGGCCAAGAAAAACCTTTTAAGACAAATCATTTGCATGAATTATCATACCAGAAAATATTTATGCTTCATTGATAGTCTGCTTATTTTTTTCCGAACCCCATGTCCCTACATATATATCAACGTTGAGCTTAAACAACTCAAAAAGAAATTAGGGGGATTGGACAAGTCGGTTTAGATGACCCAATATGGTTTAGATAATAAACAAAGTGCGAGAGATAGGTATTGAATTACATCTCGGGAGAAGAAATGCGTCTTGTCCCATATGCATCTTTGGTCAGCCAGCACTTCATCCTCATTTGAGTGTAAGCTTCACTGTTGTGATTTCTGTGATACAGTCTCAGAGTTTAATGGCTAGTTGAAGTAGCAAAGAGCAAAAGGCATATGCATTAATCCCTGACATAATATATTACTGGTCATAGGTTTAAGTTTAAAGGATAAAAATTACATGCTAAACTGTTTCGGTTATCTTTGTGCACAAATAGGTACAAGGTACTTCTGGGAAATCTCAACAGAATGAAATTTAATTTTGACTAATTTGTGAATCGTGAAAAGTGTCCCGTTCCTGGAACTTTGTGTGTACAAGATATCTATGATGCGTCTGTATTATTCAGTGTCAACATACCATAAAAGTGTAAGTCAAGCCTATTAGGAATTTATTTTAGTGTGAGTGCGTGGAATGACGACAGCGACGTTGAGAGCTCTGTTCTGTTTAATTTTACAGCATAAATATTTGTAGTTGTAATTCGTCATTAAACAAAGAGAAGACTTGCAATATGTCGTCTGGAGAAGATTTTCGGACATTAAACGGCGGCAGTAGTAGTAGTTTCTGCTATTCAACTACAAGTAGCAACTCAAGTAGTGTCGAGAATATTTCTACATCAAGCAGTATTGAGAACGGAGATCAACTCACGATTACATTTGTTCCAAGAAAATCTTCAAGTTCACGATGTCTGAGTCCACTTCTCGAAGACGTTTTCTCCATTGACGACATTTGCTTTGAGGATAGGGTTAGTCCAGTACAGAAACCAGCTCGCGCAAGTCCGCCGTGGTACAGTGATATAAATGGTGTCTCATCTAATAATAAGACATTGAGGAATGATGATGAGTGTGCCAGTACCTCAAGCAGTTATTCTCAAGTTATCCAGAATCTTTCTAGCGATGGGATTCTCCTCAAAAGTTTGGAAAAAGACGGTACAAATTTTACAAATCATTTTTTCATAACTGTTTAATGCATAAATCTAGCTTCTACATGTATCAGATCTGCTACACAAAGGTGAATACTGTTTAAATGATAATTAACTTGCAAACCAAAATGTTCACCAAAACATTCTCCAGAGAAGCCATAAACCATACGTATACGGTATACATTTATAAATTTATAGAAAAAAAAATTACACGTTTAGAGAAACAATCTCTTTCATGATGATGATATAAAGGATGCGTTTTAACTTTTTCAAAATTTCTACGAATAAATACTTAAAGGAATAACTGATTTATCTGGTACATCGTAAATTTATAATGCATTTATGGTCTGGCATGTTGGTGCCATTAACTCTTTGAGAATCTCCTCTTTGTACAAATTCTCTGGGCATAGTAAAAGCGGAAACCGACAGGGAGTTCTTTTTTAGTTCACTGTAAACGATTCTTTTGAGGGCTTCAAACAGCCGCAGTCAAAAACAATCATATTATACATAAAACAGAGTATATACCTAGTTAAGCACATATCTGAGATTTCTTATTGACTCTAGAACTTTACTGCAAATCTATCTTCTTGACATACATACTTCGACGTAAACATAAAACTGTCAATCTTGGATAAATACGCTTCTCACTCATCCCCCTTTTAACTTTGTTAACATCGTTATCATACGTACGTGGAAGGATTAAGTTTAACTTTATATTCCTATACAGTGTTTACATTTCATTTATCCGATATATGTTGCTCTTCAACATGGTGAAATGTGAGATGAGATGCATTACCTACACAAGATCATGTGCTGCTTCAAAATGTATGCATTTGATTAACGGATAACCATATTCACACATGAAAGCGATATGTATGCAAATGTAGGTAGATTCATCATAATTATCATTTTTTGACATATGTAGTGTAGTCCTTAAGGCTACACACGTGGTATGTAAACATTAATCTGTGTTGTAATGTCGTCAATCCCTGTACAAGAATTTTGCCAGAGTGAAAGATGAGAGTAAGTCAGTAAAGGAGTAACATTGCGTATTTTGCAGTACTTCATAAAATATATGCATTTGTGTCACGTCAACAATGCTCTTGAGTGTTTGGTAGGGCGTCTTGATTTGAGTCAACATTAAAATTGACAAGAGAGTGTGCCAGAGACATGAAACCATTTTGTAAGTGGATGTTAAAACATTAGACAGAAGAAAAAAATTCTATTACTCAAGCAGCCTAGCAACTATCGTCCTTGTCGTTCATTTCTGAATAATCTGAATACGTGTACATTGTTAGTTGGCTATTTCCATTTAGTTTTTTTTTCAAATTATTATTGTTGCAAATTTTCCTCTAGACTTCAGTCTAAAGTCTAAATGTGAACAAGCATAAATTGGTAAAAAATGTAACAACGTCTTGCCAGAGAGCTATATATGACACAGGGTAAGTAATAAGAACTTGATATGAAGTAGATACAGTGAACTCCACCAAATTCTGCATTTACTCAAGCTTGATATAAAAAAAAGTTCGCCTGTTTATGAATAAGTCATCTAAAAAGTTAATTTTCATAATCCTGAGAGACATGCCAAAGCATATGATTTTGAAGATGTGCCGCAGAGCCGCATTGTGCATTCAAATTGCGAATACCTACTCCTTTCCTCTTTGTCTTGTGGTGCTAAACGAAAGATAAAACTGTCACGGTGGACAAAGCACTTTTGATATCACGTACACGGACAAAGCACAAATGTGTGGTTCATGAAGAAAAAAAACGTGGTTTAGTCATTCGATGATAATCTACAAAGTATTATTACAGCAATTGAATATTTTAATTGAATCCATTTAGATGATTTAAGGAACGAGCATATAAAAACCAGCCTCAAGCTGAAAATGTAAAACTCTCCTTTTGCGAATTCAATTTTTTCCTTGGCAATTACGTACATAAGTAATTATTGTTGTTGGACATGGATGCTCTCTGATTTCAGGATTTTAAAAAGGCTGCTGCCCTACACACATTTATGGGTATCTCCAATTTGAGAAAAAAAGTATTTTTTGCCCCACAGGAGAAACTACTACCGATTACATTATGTATTCCATGTTTTTAAAAACATGGTCCACCACAGCAGTTGATTAGTTTTGTCAAGACAAGACAGGCATTTTGTGACGTAAACTCTACCTCACTTGGTTAAAAATCACTTCGATGAGATGGCTCCTGGCTGCTTCCATATATCTGCTGGTAGTTGTCTTCTGTCTTAAGTAACTTTGTCTGTTTTATATCATATAAATATAACATCTGCCCCTACCTGTTCGAAATGCCTGGCTGACTCCTTTTCATATTGCGTCTTGTGGTAAATTATTGGCAAAAAAAAGATTTTGCACTAACTGAGATACAACCAACATTAATAGCTGATGATACACGTATTTTAAGTCAAAGGAAAACGTGAATGTGCATCTTTTTAACTATCCTAGCTTACTCCCCCAGCACGTTGATTCCTTTTGCTCGTATGTATCGTCGAAAATCGAAAAAGAAATTTGCAATTTACTCACAACTCTTATGCCTTAAAGAACATATCATCATCAGACAAAGTGATGCATATATATAAAAAATGTGTGTAGCCCAACCCATTTATTTGCTCGATGAATACAATCATCATCAACATACTTACTACCTTTATTTTAATATATCTGAAAATTTTCACTGTCTTTGAAACAAGTCATGTTTACAAAATTCATTGCACCAACACCAGCTTCACTATTTTCTCTCGCTTTTGTTCATCTGTCATGTCCATCCTGGAGGACTGTGTGTACTTACCTTATCCATTTACAATTGTTCGTGTTCACGACTTATTATATGATGCTACACGGCCGCACTTGATTATCCGCTACCAAAGTCGGGAAAAATTCTGCAGTCATTTACAACCTTTAATGAATTAAGAATGCACAACCATTCCCCCTGACATCTTGTATATACGGGAGGAGGTAGTCGGCTGTCAAAAAGTGAAATGAATGGGAATCAAGTTATTGCGCTGCAGAAAGAGAAAAAAATACTATTTTTATTTGTTTATATTAACGAATTTGTTGGTGCGGATGGATGAAGAGTGAGCAGTAACGAAGGGAAGTCATCCACGACAATGTATATATACAAGTGGACCCCCATTTAAAATTAAATGGATAAATGAAAGGGTTGAAGTCTGGATACGGACCCCATACTTTTTTT